>JAYJMH010058615.1:0-12547 GCA_036873815.1 Phacellophora camtschatica | reverse complement strand
TAAGAAAACGAAAAACGACTATTCTCAATTTTTCCAACCCCCAAGCCCCCATTATTATTACATTGAACCATTTCCAACCCCCCCCCGATTATTCTCAGCCCCCCCTCCCCCGTTTATTCGGTACTCGAGAGTAGCTCTATTTAGGATAAATTTCATGACCAATTGTGGTTGGCAGGATATGAAGTAGTATCGTTTATGTTTGAATTGCATACCGGTATTTGTTATGTTTAGGATTTTGAGCAATTTTATGACCATTTAAACCACTTCATAAGAAACTGACCGGTGAAACCCAGGAAAATTTAAGAAACTTTTACTAGTGAACGAAAAATCGTTAGGAAAATTTTGAATTTTTTAGCGAAAATTGGACATGATGTCAGATGATTATTTCAGTGAAGATTGTGTATATAACATTTTATCCTGTACAATATATACCCAGTTTTTGTTTGCGTTTTTGTTGAAAAAGAATTCATGGTAAAAATAATTTTTTCTTATACAGTTGAGAAACTTTTAAGAAACATTCACTGGTGAAATTTAGTCAAAATGGTCCAAAATTAAGATACTTTCACTAATGGAGACGTAGCCAGGTTTCTTATATAAAAAACGTGTACCTAAGCTATTTATGTAGTAGTGTTCACTGTGTAACTGACGTAATTATTGGAATTAGACATGCTGTGAAAGCTTGCTTTAAAAGTAATTTCCTTATCATTTAGGAAATTTGCAATTGCTCTCTAATTTCTACATAGGGCATCAGAACTATCCATTAGCAGTTTGAAATGGCCCCGTTGTGGTTTTTAAACAATACTTTGCTCCACGTATCGTAAATACATTCTTGACTTTGAACTGAGGAGAATTCTATTAAACTATAAATGCAATGTTATTGTTAAAGTTTCTGTATGCTTGTGTTGAAACAATCAAATTTGAAGGTAACGGGTCATTGTATATGTTTTCCTTTATTTTAGCTGAAAGACCTGATATAGACGGTGAATGTGATGTAAGTTAATTGTTATTTTTTTAGCTTGCGTTACTGACGGTGGAGCGAAACTCGGTGTTGGCTCTTTTCCAACGTTTGTACGCAGGCAAACTTTTTCTCACTATTTTCTGTTTATAATTTTGAATCTAATTTCCGAAAATGCTTTTTTTATTTTTTTATATCGTGTGTTTCGGTATATTTTCGTTTTACTTTATATTCTTCGTTAAAGAAAATGTGTTTACGTTGATAAAACAAGGATTTCTCCTTGAACAGTGATTCCACTTGCTCTCAAGGGTTTACTCTTAGAACAGACTCACAAAACGTCTCATTTGTTAGTTGTGCTGTTAATCCACTAGTCTCAATATCTCAGTAAGTTGATCACATGAAATTATGGATGCATCGAGGATGGTTTATGAAATTATGGATATATCCGATCAAATGAAATTCCTGCCTCGTTTTAATGTTAGAAGGAAACAGAGAGCCAATAATGTTAATACTTCAAATAAACAATGAAGCAAGTTTCGTTTTTGTAATTTTCAGTACGAGCATCAGGAAACGTGGATACTGTTGTTAGTAGGTAAATATATATTAAAATTGGATATTGTTTTAATTAAATAGGCCTAAAACCGTATTGTAATGGCTGTCAAACGGCCAAAAATTTAGAGCTGTTATACGAGATGAGTAACAAACGCAGAGAAACACGAGTTAATGTAGACTATACCCACAGAAAAGGTGGGTTTTAACGATACTCCAGGGTATCCTACGCCACAGAGTACCCCTGTAGCATTTGAGGTGCCCTAAAGGGTATTTAAGGGTACTGAAAGGTTGCTTCAGACCAAAAAGTACTCAAGAGTACCCTACGCCACAGAGTACCCCTGTAGCATTTGAGGTGCCCTAAAGGGTATTTTGAGGGTAGTCAAAGGGTGCTTCAGGCCAAAAGGTACCCCAGAGCACCCTTTTGTTTTCTTAATTGGCCGCTCCGCTATGAGATCAAAGCTGTAGACGCGCAACAACAGACATGAAACAAACGAAATATGATAAAAGAGTATAGGCCTGAAGAGCTGCAACTTAAATTTGTTGTGAAAAAGTGCTTACGAATCAATTTCTCGTAAGTGAAATAAAAATCACTCTTAGAATTTATTTAGATAAAGAATCTATTATTTATTTAGAATTTAATTGTTTTACACTATCCAATCTAAAACTTTTATTTAGCTACTAGCAACACCATCGACGTCTCCTGATTCACGCGGCCATATACCTCTCGGCAATACATTTTTTACGTAGTCCTCTTCGCCTGTCTTGGGGGCTGGCTACGCCCATGGAAACATAGCGTAACGCCTCGAATAAGCGCCCCCTCGCATAAGCGCCTCCTTTTTGCATGTCAAATGTAATGAGCGCCATAAATTAAATGATTTTGAAAACAAATGAAACAAAGTACAACTGTTTTGACAAGTTCGTAAATCTTTTTAAATTTTTCTAGCTTTGCATTTGTTTTTAATCCATCTTTTCTTACTAAGGCCGCTTTTATGAAAATGTGTGGAACTTTAGAGATACTGTGTTTTTTATTGCTGAAATAGATCCTGCACACAAAGTATAGTCTAAATACCAATTTTGGTGTTTCTACCTACATTTTTGTCAAAAATATAGTGATTTGAAAATTTCAAATTTGTAAGGGCTTGAAAATGTTGTAAGGACAAAAATTTGTCCTAACATAATTTTTTCAGTCTGAGCCTTTATGAATTTTAAACATTTACATCACTATAATTTTTACAAAAATTTAGTTAGAAACACGAAATTTGGCCTTCACTGTCTATTTCTGCAATCAAAAACACAATATCTCAAAAGTTCAATACTTTTTCATAAAAACAGCCTTTGTAAGAAAAGGTGGATTAAATAAATAAGCGCCGACCTCGAAATTAAATAAGCGCCCTTCCATTTTTTCGAGGCATTACAGTATCCATCCACGCAATTTTATGAATCGACATTGAATAACAATATAAGACAGGTTTTTGCCACACCATAGGCCACACTAATATACTTATTCCAAGCTTGTTCTTAAAATTGAAATTCAATTGTTTCTCTTTTCGTGTTCGTACTTGAACTTGCCCTCGATATACCAGGTGGCCCAAAAAACTTCCCAGCGTTTGCAAAGTTGCTGTGGAGGAGCTTCTGTTTATGCTGGAATTATGTACAAGAGACTTGATCTTTATTTTATACACTTTTCTATATTTATTTTCGAATTTTTCGATAATCACAGAGTTGTACTCAATGAAGCCAAAAATAATGGATTTTTGCTTCTATAATTGCCTGAAAATACTACATAATAGCTTTGAGAAAGGCGTCGTCGAATTAACGTCGGCTTTTTTAAGTATAGCAGTAGATTTTGGCAAGCAAGGTATCAAAAGCTTCTTACACCAAAGTGAAACGAAAACAATATTGTCAGGACTAAAGTACTTCCAAGACAGCTTTGCAAAAATATTTTATTTTGAAATGATAATATCTTTACGTCACCCGGTACGATCTAAACTTACTTGGTTTTCATGAAAATATGAAATAATGAACCATTTTTCAAATAATTTTTAGGATATTTATGATACACCAAATGACGGCGACGATGCTCTGGAAATGGATAGCACTACCCACATCAATGGTACGATCTAATAAAATAATTGGCATTTAAAAGAGAATCTTATTACAACTCTTTTGCAAGATATACATGCTGTCTACGTTTTGGGGACATTATTTATTTATGTAATTAGTCTTTTTTTACTTTTTCCCCCTTGCAAAAATTGCATTAAAACATTCACAACAAATTAATTTCTATTCCATGGGTAAAAGGGTTCGAGTTGGTTTTGATTTTTTCGTTAAATTGAAATTAATTCATAAAAAGAAATCGAGCGGGATCTACACTGTTTTAAGGGCTTTGACGAAATTAATTACCCTCTCCGTTATTGAAGTTTGTCCAAAAAATATTTTCTAGATTAATCTAAATGTCTTGGTTATCTGTTCATTGGAAATATTTCATACTGCAAGTTGAATAGTAATTTGTTTGCTTCTCGCGAAGCCTTGTAGCATTGTCCCTGTCCGTACAAAGCTCGAATGTAAAACTGACGCTGCGGCGCACTGACGCTATGGAATTAATTCAATTCAATTTTCCTAGAGAGAGAGCAAACTCTTAAAACAAGCCGTCCGGTTCGTGAATTATAGTAGTAACAATATGACAATGAAAAATTTGGATATGTATGAACAAATTGGAATTTTGCAAAACAAAAGATTGTGGTTTCAAAAATGACAATGCGATTTGCCACTGTAAAGAATAAATTTCAACACCTTCAACGCAACCAAGCAATAATACTAAACGAAATCTTAGAGTTTTGCTATCTATGTTTATTTTGATTTGATCGAGTGCACTCGGATTGTGAAATCTATTCTTTCAAATCGCAAATCGCTTGTTGTCATGTATGAATCCGTAGTCGTTTGTTTCGCAAAATCCCCCATTGTTGTATATAGCATATGTAAGCAATTAATAAATTGAATGATCGCCATGCTCCAATATCAAAACTATAGATGATTGATTATTTGGGTTAGTAATTATATGAAATAAAATATATAGTTATAAATGAATGTAAAGTTAACGAATATTGAAAACGGAATAAAACAACGTTTCGGGCTTAACGACCCGTTATCAAGTTATTAATTATTCGAGGTTACACACGCAACAAAGAATTTTTCATCACTTATATGAAATGTTGGTATTTGACTAGACTTGCCCCAAGTCTATTTCGTGCCAAATCAAAATTTTTATTTCGTACTCAATATATCGAGGGAATGCCATATCGAGGAAATGCTATGAAAGTACTCAGCGGAATATTCTAGTATTTGACAGAAGAAGTTCTAAATATGAAGAAAGTAAACATTGTGAAATTAGCTCTTTTTCAATTTTTCTGGAAACATTTATCAAAATTAATTTTAATCAAGCAGCATTGTTAAGTAGTATTTTATCGCCTCCATTGTTTGTCATCTTTTTTAGTACATAGTGTAGTGTTTGCGTTGCCTGGTCTTTTTCTGCATTATTGACAGTAATATTTATAATTCTTCATAAAATGGGTCTTTTGGTATCGCACACGATGCATTAATTTTAGAATCCTTTAATCCCTGAAACTTCTCCTAGATATTCTTTGATATGATTCCAATGATTTACTGTTGACTGATAAAAAAGATAGCTTTTCTTTCTTCTTCGCGCTTCGGTCTTCCACCTTTACCTTTGCTACCAGTGGCCATTATAGTTTCTGAGCAGCAGAAACCTCAGATCACAAGGAATAAAGAGGCGCGATGCTAGCAAAGCATCAATGTTACTTTAAGTGTACTTGGTTATTAAAACATGAGCTTTTACTTTTATTAAAATTAATTTTTTTAATTTCATATTTTTTTTCAGGTGCACGACAGGACCAAGAATGGCAACGTCCATCGTCAAGATCTAATCAAGGAAATTTTCAAGGCTGTCAAAATGACGAACCTGCTAAGATTGGAAAAATACAATCTCCGTTTCTTGTGCAACCAAAGCCCGCTCCCCAATCGAATGATAAAAATACAAAGAAACCCCCGCCTCTTGCTTTAAGAACATCTGATAGAGGTGGCCCATGGCCACCCCAAGATCGATTTAATTACCAAGATAATGTCGTATCGCCGCAATATGACATACCACCATGCCAAACCTCTCCAACGTATGATGTGCCCCCCAGCCCGACAGTGGCAGCAAACGAAAAGCATCGCAATATTGTCAATAAACTGTCTAAGGTGATTGGAGGTAATGGAGATAAATTTCAATCAAATGTTAGTCAATTTCGCCCGCTAAAAAATACTATCACTAAAGAAGTCAGCCAACAAGCGCCGGTCAGAGATGTGCCTGGGAAAGATGCTCCACGAAGTGGACCTCCTGTTATTGATCGCGCAAGCAAACGAGGGGAACCAAATGCACAAGTAAATTTGCATAAAGCGAGGCAAAACCACATAGATAACCAACGGGGTTTGGGTGGGCTGAATGGTGGAACTCAAAAGTCCTCTAATCCTAGTTTTAGCCCACGAAGTGATCTTGACAAGAGGCCAAGTTTTGAAGGAACTTCTTCTTGGCAGACTGAAAAGTCTGAAAGGCTACAAAGGAACGATCAATCATTTGATGATGACAACGATTACATTACGCCAATTGCCGACTCTCCTGGTGAGCTTCATTCAGAATCTCAAGCAGTAAATAAACCTCCAAGGCTAACACCCAAGCCTATTCCGGGAATGCCCACGAAAAATGCTTTTATCAAACCACCTATTAGATTGCCACAAGATGATATGTCATCAAAACAAACACGTGCAAATAGAGATAACGAGGCAAATAGGGGTAATCTTTTACTGCCTTCAAATGCAGGGGCACAGCGTAATGGAGTTCCTTTAGCCAGAGGGAAAATGAATTACGCAGACATAATTTTGGTTCCTCATTCACGCCCAGGTACGTGTAACATTGGAACTGCTGACGCTGCGGCGCCAAAGCTACCCCCTGGCAGACCTTCTCGAGCAGAACCACTCCAGAACAATGTCGCTCAAAAACTTAATAGAGCAACTCAAAGACAATATTCAGAGGACGGAGATTACCTTGACCTCAACCCAGTTCCAGAGCGACCGCCTGGAAAACCTGCTAGAGGAGAACCACTCAACAATCATAGCAATCAGGAGCCTGATGACGATGCATATCTTGAACCAAATCATACTGGAATGACAAATAACAACAGCGATGCTAACTTCTTAAGAGAAGAGAATTACGAGGAAATGGAAGGTAATCCAGGCTTATCACCGCATACATCCACCAGTCGTTTTGCTTCAAATCTACCCCTTTCAATTGGGCCAAAAAGTTCTTTACCAAACCACCAAGTCCAGCTACTTCCTGGACAAAAAAACGCTGATGCTGATTCTGGAAAATTCTATGAAATTCCTGACGAAAAACCTATTCCAGGTCCTAGAGCAGGTAAGCTGGAATCTCCATCAAATAATTGGGGAAAGCCACCTCCAAATCAAGGGCTTTTACATTCGAATCAAACTGGATATCCAGTTGTGCATCCAAAGGGTCCAATGGGAACACAGACGTCTAATTCCTCTTCAAACGCAAGACACAAGACCTCTGTGCTTCCACCAAGGTCTGCCCAAAAATATGGTGCCCCTATGCATCCACCAGCACCCACTGGGCAACCACAATCTGATGACCTATATGAAATTGCTGATGACGAGCCTCGACCACCGGTTGCACCAACAAATCGAGGAGCTCCTTCTAAAGGACCAATGAGGCCAGCCCAAAGACACGGTACCCCTATGTGTCCACCAGCACCCACTGCACAGCCACAATCTGATGACCTATATGAAATTGCTGATGACGGGCCTCAACCACCGAGTGTACCACCAATTCGAGGAGCTCCTGCTAAAGGACCAATGAGACCAGTCCAAAGACATGGCACCCCTATGTATCCACCAGCACCCAGTGGGCAGCCACAATCTGATGACGTATATGAAATTGCTGATGACGAGCCTCAACCACCGAGTGTACCACCAAATCGAGGAGCTCCTTCTAAAGGACCAATGAGGCCAGCCCAAAGACACGGTACCTCTCTGTATCCACCAGCACCCACTGTACAGCCACAATCCGATGACTTTTATGAAATTGCTGATGAGGACCACGTTGGCCATGGTAACGTTATTTTTAACTCAAGTTCTCTCCCTGTTGCTGTACAACCACGATCTGTAGCTGGCATTGGTAAAATAAATTTATTATCAGTTACAGGCATCATCTAATTTTTATTTAATTTGAACTATCAGTTTTCAGAGCCTTTAACAGGGGAATCTGTTTGAAATAAAGGAGGCTTAATTTTTTTTGGCTTTTGTATTGTTTTGTTTTTTGTGTGACAGTTTTTGGGCCACTGTGCGGAAAATGATTTCAGTTGAGTTGAGTTGAGTTGAGTTGAGTTGAGTTGAGTTGAGGTCTCGTGTCTTGCGTTTGTAGAGGAATTAGACTTCTGTGTTCCCACTGGACCCTTTTGATGTACAACGGGATACCCTGATTGATTAGAATGTGAAAGCCCTTGGTTTGGAGGTAGCTTTCCCCAATTAAGTGATATAGATCCCAGTCTAAACTAAACTTAAACTTTCTGCTAGCTTTACAATGATAGAAGCAAATTATTCTGTAGTCAAAACATGTTCCTTGTAATAATGTTCTCAAAACATCGTCATTGTAATGCTTTCATAAAAACAAAGTCTTTGTAATGCTTTTCTCACAATAGGGTCTCTGTAATTCTTTTCTCGAAATATCGTCGTTGTAATGTTTTCATAAAGCATGTTCCTTGTAATAATTTTCTCACAATATGATCGTTGTAATGCTTTCATAAAACATGTTCCTTGTAATTCTTTTCTCGAAATAAGTTTTTTGTAATGCTTTTATCAAACCATGGCCTTTGTAATGCTTTCATCAAAACATGGTCTTCATGTTGCTTTTCTCAAAGAATGGTCTTTGTAATGCTTTCATCAAAACATGGTCTTCGTAATGCTTTCATCAAAACATGTTCCTTGTAATAATTTTCTCAAAACATGGTCGTTGTAATTTTTTCTTAAAAACATAGTCTTTGTAATGCTTATCTCAAAAATGGTCTTTGTAATGCTTTTCTCAAAATATGGTCTTTGTAATCCTTTCATCAAAACATTGTCTTTGTAATGCTTTCATCAAAGCATGGTCTTTGTAATGCTTTTCCCAAAACATGGTCCTTGTAATGCTTTCTCCAAACATGGTCGGTGTAATGCTTTTCTCGAAAATGTTCTTTGTAATACTTTTCTCAAAACATGGCCTTTGTAATCTTTTCATAAAAACATGTTTTTTGCAATGCTTTCATCAAAACATGGTCTTTATAATGCTTTAATCAAAACATGGTCTTCATAATGCTTTTTTCAAAACATGATCTTTGTAATGCTTTTCTCAAAACATTTTCGGTTTAATGCTTTTCTCGAAAATGTTCTTTGTAATACTTTTCTCGAGTCATTTTCTTTGCAATACTCTTCTCAAAACAATGTCTTCGTAATGCTTTTCTCAAAACATGGTCGTTGTAGTACTTTTATCGAAACATGTTCTTTGTGATACTTTTCTCGAAACATGTTCTTTGTAATACTTTTCTCGAAACATGTTCTTTGTAATACGCTTCTCAAAACATGGTCTTTGCAACGCTTTTCTCAAAATATGGTCGGTGTGATGCTTTTCTCAAAACATGGTCGTTGTAAATCTTTTCTCAAAACATGGTCGGTGTGATGCTTTTCTCAAAACATGGTCGTTGTAGTACTTTTCTCAAAACATGGTCGGTGTGATGCTTTTCTCAAAACATGGTCGTTGTAATACTTTTATCGAAACATGTTCTTTGTAATCCTTATCTCGAAACATGTTCTTTGTAATACTTTTCTCGAAACATTTTCTTTGCAATACGCTTCTCAAAACAATGTCTTCGTAATGCTTTTCTCAAAACATGGACGGTGTGAAGCTTTTCTCAAAACATGGTCGTTGTAGTACTTTTCTAAAAACATGGTCGGTGTGATGCTTTTCTCAAAACATAGTCGTTGCAGTACTTTTCTCAAAACATGGTCCGTGTAATGCTTCTCTCGAAACATGTTCTTTGTAGTACCTTTCTCAAAACATGGTCTTTGTAATGCTTTTCTCAAAACATGGTCTTTGTAGTACTTTTATTAAGAACATGGTCGTTGCAATTAACTTCTTTATCTATCTACCAACAACCAATGAATGTTTTTGTTGAATCATGGAGTTATGTGGACCCCTTTTTGTTTGATTCTTATGTTATACATTTTTTCGAGATTTTTTGTAGCTTGTTTCCCTGTTTTCGTTTTTCAACCCGCAAGCGTAGTGTAATTTCCAGTGAAGGAAAAATTGGAGAGAAAAACTTCACGAGCAGGGAAACAAACTAGAAAAAAATAAAGAAAAAAATTCATGATTGAATAAAAAAATTTTATTCTGTAAATACGTAATCCGTGATTTTTTAATCCGTAAATGTTAAAAATATCTTGTCGATTCTCTTTGGCCATGACGAGCATTTGACATTGTTATTTTCCGTGCCAAAAACACAATTTTACGTGTAATTTTGTTTTGTTTTTTTTTCAGCGAGAAGCTCCACAAGGTAAGCGTTTTACAAAGGTTGTACAATTTCAAACTTATACAAAGGACTAGGCCAATGTATACATGCGTGATGGATAGACGAATCTGTGTTTCCTTGTGTTCTTTGGTAGATTTGACGTAACTTTTCTCAAAATGGACTCATAATTAAACATACTAAAGACTCGAAAAATCTTTTTGTTTGCATGTTGTACAATAATGCCAATAAAAACGACCAAATAAAGTATTATAAATTGTACTTTGATTACGGTATAATTACTTCTTCTTCCCTTCAATAAAAGCCTGTTTACATGAGAGAGATATCCCGGCCAAGTGGGATATCCCAGTAAGCCGAGCCAGAGATGTCACGGGTTCTCTTAAAAACATATATTATGTTCATCTTGCGTTCATATATCCACGATTCTGGGTCCAGGGTTTCCGGAGTTTGGGATTCGAACGCTGATTCAGGATTCGGGAGCTGGAGTTTAGATTTTTAGTTCCGTGATTCTGGATCTTGAATTATTGTTTGGGTCTTGGGCTCCTGTGGTTCCTGGTCTTGGGCAGTCTTTTAATAGGGACACTTTTTTTATTATTCCGACTATTGATGAGATAAAATTGTAATTGAGACTAGATGACCAAATCGTGAGCAGTGAGAAACATATCACACCTTACCTCTCGTCGTTCTGCATGCTTTCTCACGTCGCAAAACCGCTGCCCTTAAATTCAAATGTTATGGTCTTGGTTTTTGGTCATTCTCTCCACGGGAAGGAGGGAGAGAAGGAATGTTTTCCTCTCTACGAATAGCACATAGCAGAGCATTGTTGTTTTTCTTTTAGATTCTTTTGATTTATAAATCATGCACGGTGAAATCGTTTCTGCTTTCTAGACATTTTCTGTCATCGTGCTTACTAATTTATGCTTACAACTCAGAATTTATGCAGAATTTATGCTTACAAACTCAGCTATAAGTTTGCATAAAATTTATAAGCAATTTATTTGCAGACCACTTACCGAGGGCCAAGAAAATGAAAAAGAGACGAAAAGAGGAGATAGTGTTGATCAGGTTTGTTTTAATTCGTTTTATTAATTTTTTTCATTTGCTTTTTGCAAATTTTTGTATACTTGGTATGCTGAAATAAATTTGCCACATCTTTAAACTAAATATAGATTACATCGTTGTGTTGTCCGTTGATGGCATTGTTTTGAATTTAGTCGTTGTTTTGTCCGTGCGACTTAATTATTTTATACTGTACTTCTAAATCTATTTATTTTTTCACATTTCGTAGCTCTTAAACCAAGTTGTTTGTGGACTTACTAACCCGATGACGGGACCCTCAAGCAGAAGTTCAGCACAAAGGGTAATTTTTTTAAATGTTTGAGTATAAAGTTATATCTGCATTTATTCCTTGAAAATACGACGTTCTATGCTGTTGGCCTTTGGCCATATTTGGGTTGAAAGGATTTAGACACTGCCCAGTTTTAGATATCAGATATCCAAATTTTATCAAGATCCTTAAAACAAAGTGGTAAAATAGCACAAGTATTTAATTTCGTTTATTTAAATTTGATTCGAAGATTTAAATTTTCATAATTTTTTATAAGAAATGCGCTGTTGGCGTTGATTCTTACGTTTTTCTTCATATTGTGTTGGGGGTCACATAGGTAAAAAGTTCAAATCAATTTATCAGTAACTTTAATTGTCTGAAACCACTATAAAAGTGCCCGAAAGTTTCTTTGGCACATTTCTCTATAAACTATATCCGTATCAAGTGTTATACAGTTGCATTTTAGCATATAACTGAGCTCTTAGCCAATATATAGCCTATTTCTGGTAGAAGATTCACTTTATTTGCTGAAGACAAAGCATTTGCTTCCATTTCTGCAAAATGTGTCCAGAAATATTTTGTCCGAAGTTATTTGTCCGAAACTTTTCAATCCGAAAGTTTTTTATGTTAATGTATATGAAATTGACTTCGTCAACAGTTGTAAGAAAATTGTGCAAAACTGAGAACATGTGCAAACAGGGCCGCGAAATGATTTCGTTCCTTGCAGTGCAGTGCAGCAAAATTATTTTTATTAATGTAAATGCCTTCTATATATATATATATTATACAGTATTTTGTATTCTCTATTATCCCTTCCCTTCCCTCTTAGGGCCTGACTACATGAGGCGAGCTGACCCGGGTTGGGCCAATATGCCGAGTTGGCTCGTTTCATTTGACCCGTGTTTATATGGGAAAAAACGAGGCGGGTCAGCTTTTTTACAACCCGGGTTGGTGCCAAAATTTGTAAATAATTTCGAGATGGCAGATCAGATCAGATCAGATCAGATCAGATCAGATCAGATCAGATCAGATCAGATCAGATCAGATCAGATCAGATCAGATCAGATCAGATCAGAT
>JAYJMH010058604.1:0-12548 GCA_036873815.1 Phacellophora camtschatica | reverse complement strand
GGTCCTTTGAATACCTATTGCATTCCTACATAGATGCAAACAAATCAATATACATTGCGGTTGAGGGAGTAGCATAATGTAATTGCAGTCCATCCACAGGCGTAATGCTATCGAGCGTCTCCACTCAAGAAAACTCATATTCTTTTGGTTTTTTTTTTCTTTAGAAAAAAAGGGGAGCTTTACACCCTTTTGCTGTGCCTTCTGTGTTGAGCTGTAAGTCTTTTAAGGCTGCAAATGCATTTGCTTTACTGCAAAGTTTCTCGACATCATATCTTATTCATAAAGTAAGTTGTTGCCATGCATCCATAAAATAAGTTATCAAGTACTTTGCTTGACATCATAGCTTATACAGGGTTTCTCTTTCTTCGCCAACAGGGCGTCAACCATCATTGTATGTACGTTGATATTGCCATCACTTTTACCATGGAATAGGCAATTTTGATTCTATTTCCCCACATGTGGTCCTCTGTTACAAACAACACATTTCGAATTATTAAACTTACGTTCAGATATATTTTCAAATACAGGGTGACCCAAAAAAAAGTATCCCAGTTTGCAGGACTGCCGTATCAGGAATCTTAGAAAGAGTTTTCACTTGACACTCACATTCACGTGTTCACGCAGGAACATTTTTCATTTCACGGAATCATACATGACAGTTTGAACGCCCAGTCTGACAACGCAGATATTATCTAGTAATAATTGATAATCTAGAAAAATTTAAGAAACACCATAATAATTTGATAATTTTTCAAAAAGAGGCTAAAGAAATTGTCAGAATTGCTAAAAAATTTAGAACACACAGTTAAAAAATAAAGTTAAAGACAATTAAATAAACGTGGCCACCCTGTGATAAAAAATGACAAATGCTAGAATTAAAATATTAAATTGCCAGTTCATTAATTTTATTTTACAAAAAACAAAATGCTAGACTACTGAATATGGTGTATTCGTAGTAACATTTAAATTTAAATTTATTTCTTCAAAGAATACATCTAAAGCTAACATAACATCATCGTATTCTATGCGACACAAGAAAAGCTGATGCGTGACTAGCTTGGGCCGCTAAAAATAATAACAATTGTAAACATTAATTATTAAAATAAACTAAAATTACATAATATACGATATATATCTAAAATCTAAAGTTACAAATAGCAAGATAATAACGATAATATATTAAGATAATTGAATACAATAAGTTTCGATATTTTTCGATAAAAAACGTTTTTAGTTTTTGCTGAAAGATTTCAAGTTGATGGTATTTTTAAAAGACGATGAAAGCTTGTTCCATAGGTGGGCACCCCTTTGTTGCGTAGCATTTTATCCCCCCCCCCATTTTTTGTGAGATCTATTGTATAAACTTGATAGTTTTGTGTTTGTCTTGTGTTGTAGTTATGTTTGGTTTTATTGGTAACGAGGTAATTTTTAAAAACTTCAGTAAGTAAATTTTGGTCTTTATGGACAATATGCATTAGTTTAAGAATTTTTATTTTGTAGAGATCCTTCAGCTTGAGGACAAACAAAGGCCTCTTTATGTAAGCAATTTATAGAGTACATTCGATCTTTAAAAAGCAAGATTTGAAGTATTCTGTTTTGTAGGGTCTGCAGGGGTTTCAAGTGTTTTTTTTGTTGCTAAACTGTATGCTTCAAACGCATATCCAATTTTAGACAAAATAAGTGAATCATATAGTGTTAGCAGGCATTGTTCGGGAACAAAATGTCTGATTTTTGAAAATATTGATGAATATTTGACAATTTCACATTTTACTTTATTTATATGGGATTCCCATGTAAGTTTGGTATCTAATTTTACACCAAGGTATTTGATACTGTTTTCTTGTTTTAACTGATCTCCCATAGCAACTGGAGTAAAACTGCTTGCGGAGATATTACGAGAAGGACAAAATATGGAATAATTCGTTTTGGAGGTGTTTACTTTTAGCTTGTTCGCGTTGAGCCAATCATGCAGGTTTTTTAGCTCATTGTTTATAGTCGATATTAGGTTATTTATATTTCTGCCAAAGCTGAAGGTATTTGTATCAACAGCCATGAGTTTTGGTTTGATTGATATTGAACTAGGCATATCGTTAACTTAAAGAATAAATAGTATTGGCCCAAGAACTGATCCTTGTGGGACACCTTTCGTAACCGTTCCAAAAGAGGAATTGATTCCATTAACATTTGTTTTATGATTTGTGAGTGAACCTCTGATCCAGGGTATGTTTTCTGTGGCTGTGGTATTATTTTGACAATGAGTGGGGGGAATATTGTAACCTACTAAGTATAGTACGAGTCATTGCGTGACAGGAAAACTGTTGAACAAAGTGGAAGAAATGCTTGACATAAAGTGGAAATGCTGTGAACAGGCACCTTGAAAGATTGAAACACAGTTCTAAGTTATTTCGAAAAGATTGAAGAAAACGTTTTATAAAATAGTACAATATCCCAAAATTTAAAACTGCTTAGTATGTTCCCAAAGAAGGTTTTTTAACGCAGTACCACTTTATTACCCGTACGCTTTTGAACGTTTTTTGGATATTTCTTTTCTTTTGAGGGGATATTTTTCCAACCTCGTTTCGTACCTACCTCGTTTCTGCTCAAGTTTCCATGTAGCCGTAACAGTCACCTTGCCTGCAAGAGGCATCTGCCGTGTTCCATGTTGCCAGCATTGCTGCAGATCGCATGCGCAATGCTTTCTGGCAGTGATACCGGAAGATTGCTGCAAATGACGGGAAAAGTTGAACTTATCTAACTCTCTCCCGGCATTTACAGCAAACATACGAAGAAGAGGGTTCCATTTAGAAAAACCTTTTAAAAACTTTTAAATTTGAGAGGCATCTTCCACCTTCCGTGCCCCCGGTGTAGCCTGCGTCGCAGACTCTTATGTGTGGGACGTAGGGAGGAGCACACACAAGAGTCTGCAACGCAGGCTACACCGGGGGCACGGAAGAAGGAAGATGCCACACAAATTTAGCAAGTTATACCCGAAATTTGGAAGTTGCTCGAAAATTTGTCGCGGCTTTTTATTCTGAAGTTAAAAATTTTTGACCCGAATTTGAGAAACATGCCGAAAATTCAGATCAGCACACAGTTTGACAGTGAAATCAACATGACCAACAATTAACCCTTTCACTTCGAGAAGGGCCATATGGCCCATTGATAAACAACGTAAAACTTCATATTTTCGGGAGGTAAAGGCGGGTAAAACTTAATAATAATTTCAGATATTTCAACGTAAATCTATTTTTTGAATCAAGTTGGTTTGTGTGTGGTACCCCCTGCAAATAAAAACTTACATAGGATTTGCCTGTTAATTGAAAATAAATCCGTGCTAGAAAAATAGCTGGCACGGCACTACTCTTCACAATGTCAGCAGTGCGTGTGAAGATTTATAAAATAATTTCGCTCACAAAGCCACTGTTTGTGGGTAGATGTGAAACTGATGCAACTTGTATTATTTTTAGCTAAATCAACAACACCCACCTCATGAAACTGATACCCTACTGGTAAACACTTTTTTAGGAATATTGATGGAAACAAAACAAAGTAAACAATAGATAAATACGTAGGTACTTTTAATCTCGCATTTCTTGTTGGAAGTTGGAAGTGGGAAGTTGAATGGTTGAAATTTTTAGCAAAAAGGCTTTGCACAAAGTTTCTCGCAAAAGCCGAAATAGATGGTTATGAAATTTTTTTAGTCCTCCTTTACGTTTCTGCGCATGCTTGTGTTGTCATCCTTGAAGTTTTCTTTAGAGGCGTTTTACGATATTTCTTTTGCGAAAGCAGAGTCAATTTGTTTTTCGTTTTAATCAAGAAGAGCCAATTAAGAACTACATCAACGAGGTTGGAGTGGCCAATTAAGTGTTTACGTTTATAATACAATTTCTAAAATAGGATTGAAGAAATATTACAAACATTATTACAGGCATGAAGGATTTTATTACACTCGATATTAATAGTTAAAATTTTCAATTCATCGAGATTCAAGCATTTTAAATTACAGTAATAAATATCTATATAATTAGGAATTTAAAAATCTATATAAAAGGACACTTGAAAAATCTCAAGAGAGCTATCGAGCCAAGTGCCCTTTTCTACATGCTTACAGTGATTAATCTATTACAGCATACAAATTTAACTGAATAGATAAACGCAAACAACAACATCAAGAATAAAATAAAAAAGCTAAATCGTAAAAGAATAAAAAGTCAAAAATTACATTAAAATTTATTTCAAAACCACATAAATTAGAGTGGTAGGGATAGATAAAAGATCGAAAGACCTTGATTCCATAGTAGTTCCCTTAGAGGTTTTATGGTGAAAGAAAAAATAATTTCTTTAAAGTAGAAAGGAAAAATGTTCATTCATATTTTTAGAGAAAAGAAAAATATATATATAAAAATAGATATTCTCTGCTAGAAAAATAGCTGGCACGGCACGACTCTTTACAATGTCAGCAGTGCGTGTGAAGATTTATCAAAGGATTTTCTCACGTTCTTTGACGTCTTTTGAAACATGTTATGTCAAAGATGGGGAACTGGGAATGGGAAATATGGACGGGAATTGGTAATTTTCATCAAAGTTCCACAAAATGCAATGGGAATTTCATCAATGTTGAAAACGAGACTAGTCCTGTGACACAAGTCCTGTAACATAAAAAATAACTATTATTTCCGTCATTAAGGTCCATTATAGTAGTGTAAAGATGTGAAACCTCCAAGGGCTTTGACTGTGAAAATGATGATGTGACACAAATGTGTCCCATGAAAATGTTTGCGGTCAAATCCTTCAGAAACTTTGTGGGACTTCATTAAAAATCTTCATTCTCCGTTCCCCATTCTGCATTTTCGTGATTCTCTTTCGGAACTCATGAGACTGATACCCTGCTGGTTGGAGAGTTATAGACAGTTTTTTTTTGCGAAAATCGAAAACAAAACAAAGAACAAAAGATAAATACGTAGGTAATGTTAATGTGGTTCACCTTTCTTGTTGGAAGTTTATTTTTGCACCTTGTGCCTCAAAAGAAATATTGAACTTCTAAAGCAATGACGTTTAGAAGAAAAAACGGACACAAAATGCACACATTTTTGGGGGTTCATGTTCCCCTGCTCCCTCTCTGAAACTGCAAATTTTAACTCATTGTTTTGTAACAAAAGCATCACCGAAATTTAAGAATCTTGATTTTTTGTGTCTTCCCATGTTCCCCTGCTCCCTCTCTGAAACTGCAAATTTTATCTCATTCTTTTGTAACAAAAGCATCGCCGAAATTTAAGAATCTTGATTTTTTGTGTTTCCCTATGTTAACCAGCTCTCTTCTAGTTTTCCTCTTACAGTACTCCTTTGCTTCAACTTCTAGGCATGTCCCTCTCTTCCTTAATACGAACCAATATAATCCTAATTTTCAAGAGCCTAAATGTTTCTCAAAATTGAGTACTGAAAGTTTCCTAAATTTCCGATCAACAATCGATAACAACAGAGAATTTAAGAACTTTAAGTACTAGAGTTGGACTTGGTTTCTTACAAAACAACGTGTAGTGTCTCAAATTTTTAGACAGCATAGCAAGAACTGCAATGTTGCATTTTCAATTTAAAATTAACCAATGTAATTCAGGGAAATTAAACCAAAATGAAATACAACCAAAAAAAATAAAGTTATGAGATAATTGTTTAAATGTTTCTTAATATTTTGGCTAAGCTTTCTTAATTTTTCAACATTCTTATTTTACAAACCAGCTAATTATCGATAATTAATTCTATAAACCAGTTAATTCTTATGATATAAATCAGTTAATAATAATAAATATATTTAATGTTAGTTGAACCAAGAGCATAAAATACTAATATAGACTAACATATGTAGGTTAACATGTAGGTTGGGGCAAGTCTATCTCTGCTTTGGCAAAATGCGGGGCAGAGAAAAACGCTATAAATTATACCCAAACGTACACTTACCTAACAATTTATAAGAAGTTTGTCATTCAAAATAACAGAGATATTTTGGGTTATCAAACGAGAATATGGTTCAAAATATGAAGTGAATTGTTCTTAAGGTATATGACATATAGCTTTATCGATATGTTGCCATACTTTTAGCCGTAATTCGTAATTTCGTTCATCAACCAAATTATTAGTGTTTTGCAGAGTCTCTTGTATTGTTTTAGTGGCTTTTCAATCAAAGGACTCATGGCATTACCAATCAAACCTTGGACCTAACTTTTTTTATTGCCCACCAATCAGAACGAAGAATTTCATCTTCTTATTATGACTTCAGAAAAGGCCCAATCATGATGAGGCATAGCAAAGTACAGTCTTCAGAACGTTGAATTCGAAGACTTCGAGAATCGAATCGAAGCTTCAAAAATCAAATTCGAGGCTACAAAAATTTGGTCCAAGAGTCCTTCGTGCAAGAGCCTCCATTGCTTCTGTGGAGGAGATTTGTTAATTGACAGCATTCCCTTCACGTGTTGACGTGTGGTTCCCATTCCAACTGAGACAAGGATGCATATATTTGAATTCATCTTAACTGCTCACTCAGTTCAGTGGAACAAGGAAGGGAAGACTTCCAACAATCAAAATGGTGCTGTTGAAGCTCTTGATAGTGGCGATTCTTGTTGTTGCGAAAAGCGATTGCTGCCGTAAGAATTCAGACTGTCGAGGTGGCTTTTGTGTTGGGGGCAGATTTTGGAGCAGTGGGACATGTCAACCTTTGGTGAGTTGCATTTTTGTATTATTTGCAGCATTTTGTGCTAAACCGATCTTATCTCGTCGTTTAGCCAGACAAAACCTAGGTAGGGGAGGTTAGTGTGGTGTACGTAAAGTTAATTAGTGAATTTAAAGTTAATCTAAGGTTAATTTAAAGTGAACTTAGTGAATTTAAAGTTAATTTAGCTCTTTAGCTGCAAACAACAGAAACAATTTCCAACACTGACTTTCTTGAACAAACAGAAACAATTTCCTTATATCTGGAGCTTATCAAACCGAGGCCTCGCTTTGCCTGGAGTTGACTGTACTTCTGTTCTGTCCAGTTTGTCGAATACCGTTAAGTGAGAGACGAGAACCCCAAAAAGGTTTAAACAAATTTGAGCCGCCCAACGCCAGAAGATCGGGAAAATATGAAAATCGTATGTATGTGCCCAGGACCAGGCTTGCCTTTGTAAGTAATTTTTATGGAAGAAGATGTATAGCATTGGTTATTGCAGGCGGACTGCTTAGAAAGCGTTTCTGTACCAGTCATACTTTCCTTGAAAATGTTCTGTTTGACTATAACTGGAGTCAACCGTATATAGTAAAGCGTCTCATCCTGTATATAAATGAATCGTGAATCATTTTATCTTTTTGCTAGTTGTAGTGTACATCTTCATTAATTTAGGTGAATTTCCTTTTGTAAATGTTTTCTTTCCTTTTATGCAGTGCAGACAGAAGGAGCCATTTTTAGGAGGAGAAATTGTTTTATTGTTAAAAAAAGCGTCACAAATCTTCATAACTTTGTATGTTACAGGATCACGATTTTGAAAACAGTGAATAATAACATGTAAACGTTTCGGACAAGAAATTTTCAGAAAAATAGTTTTGGACATAAAGTTAGCAATTGGGTCAAGGCAACTTGTTGCCCGTTTCGGATGACCGGGAATTTCTAAAATCGTCTGCATAACTGTCCAAAAAGAATGAGATATTTTGATTGGTTACCCAATCGTATTTTGATTATGAGAAGTTTGGTACATTCTCAGGCTGGTAAAGTATACAGTATATCTTCACGCACAATTCAATAATTTTGATGCCAAAAAAAAACCAAATATTTACCTCCTCTCCAACTCATACGCGCAACACGTTTTTTTCTTCAAAAAATCCATTGAAACATGGACCTTTGAAAACCTCATTCACTTCGTCAATGCAAGGTAATCTTTTTTTAAATAAAGCACTTTTTTATCTTTAAACTTTAAATAAAGTAGATATAAGGAAAATATGATGACGAAATCACAGAAGAACAGCGAAATATGCTATTTGGATGCTTGTATTCTACGGTGGAAAAATATTTTTATTCTGGAAACTTATGTTTATTTCTGTAGCGATGTATGAGCGTGTCAGTCATAAAACCAGCTTTTTCTACCTCAAATTGACTACTCCCTGCACGCGGGGTTAAACTGTAATGCAGATCTTTGTGAGAATAAATAATCAGACCAAAATCTAGGCCACAGTATTTTGTTACCTCGGAGATTTACATCTGCGCAAATATGCTAAACTAAACGCATGTGTTTTCAAAAAGGTGTGTTCTTATTTCAGTACTAAAAATTTATTTTTACCTGGTGTTTTGATTCCATTTTCTTCTCTTCATATTTTCACTGGCTAACTTTTTGATGTTTTTTTTCCGGATGGCTCTTATGTTGAGTTTTATATAAGATAACGTTTTTAGATAATACTCTCAGGAAAGCTGACTTCTGAATAAGCCCCTCTCTCGAACAAACTCCCCTCTCGAATAAGCCCCCCTATCAAAGGTCAAAATTTAAGGAAACATATGGGAATTAGTACAATGTACATTTTAACAATGATAAATAGTAAGTAGAGTCCTGAAATTTACCATAGATGTCAACTGGGGCTTGCGTAATATAATTACATTTTTTTTTCTTTCATTAATTTCACATTTTAGCATATACTGTATAAAATATGACGTCATCGGAGCTGATTTCTGCATGATAGAGATATTATGTAAATCAAATAAAAGCACTTCTAGAGGCCAATTGAATGATGTATTTTTGAATGAAATCGGACGATGAAACAAAGGAACAAAGTTGTTTTTGGAAAGAAAACTGGTCAAAATGCTACCAAACTAGACAAGCTCATGAAAAGCCTTTTTATTGTTTAAGATGTACTATTGCTTAATTTTGAAAAGTCATTTCTGAGAACTGCTGAGATCCAAGGAAACGTTGTTTGTGTTTTCAAAATAAGCAAATATTTCATGTTTTTATGAACATACTGGCAACTATTTCTATACTAGAATGACTTTTACATATTTTTGCTTATTGTAGAATGACAATTTACAATATTTATTATATTCCATGATATACCGGGTGCGCCAAAGAACGTGGAACATCTTTAACGAGCTACCAAAAATCATGTACTACACAGATCACAGTGATTAAAGTTGATATTTACGTCAAAAAGGCTAAACTATTTAAAAATAATTTTTGGCGATTTTTTTCGACGCTTGCTCTTTCGTTATAAGCGATTTTCAAAAAATTGTCCATTTCATAAAATCTCGAAAACGCTGAAAAACGTTGATAAAATTTCAGAAGCTTGAGCGCAAATGGACAAAGAGAGATTCCCGCAACCATGTCAAAGACTCTGGCGAATCAAAGACTCTTTCAGTTTTTATGCGTTTTCAGTTCTCACACGTCATTTTTCGTAGTTTGAATGAAGGCTTTTCATTTCTTTTTGAAGCATGAAGTCAATGCCTGATATCAATGTTTTTGAATGTTTTCGAGCTTCAATAAGATGGACAATTTTTTGAAAATCGCTCATAACGGAAGAACAAGAGTCGAACAAATCAACAAAAATTGTATTTTAACTGGTTTTGTCTTTTGGACGTCAATATCAACTTTTATCACTGTAATCAGTACAGTGCACGATTTTTTGCTGGCACGTCAAAGATGTTCCTTGTTTTTGGCGCACCTAGTATATTTTGTAAATTTGTTTGAAAAATTGTTTTGCATTTCCAAAACTCTCCAGGACTTTTTCTTTGAATAAAATGATAAACGAACTACGTTTTATTGAAGGAATATTTCCAGCGCGAAAATGGGCGTTCTTCAAAAAGTTAAAAAAGTTGTTGGAATGGGCGTTTCCGAGGTTTTAAAGGGCGTGGCTTAAAAAACGTTTTTAGCCCCAGAGCCCCTTGCATTCCGGCTGCGCCGCCCATATCCAAATTTTCATGTAGCGGTTTCGCCGCTGTAAGGCATTCAAATTTTTTTCTGGGTCCGCCCCTGACATTAATTCTCTATAAAGAATCAGTATTACTATGTCCAGTACCTGGACTATGCCTGATTTTAAAAGAATAAGTGCTTATGAGCAGCTAGAAAGTCGAGAATGAGGATCTCTAGCGTTACCAATCCACTTAAGGGGGTTGTGATATGTAATAAGTTCAAATTATTTAACATATAAGTATTGGCGGATATGTTTTATACCCAAAACTAAGACTAAACATTATCTTTCAATTGTTGTATACTGTCTTTCGAGTGGTTTTAAACTACGACAGACAAGACAATGGTCTTTTCAATTCCATGCATGTATTGGGCGAGTATAACTCTAGTACTTGCGCTACTTGCATGTGTGTAAAAATATAATGTATCCTTAAAATCAGAAAAAGACAATATTGGAGCCTTAATTAATGAATATCTCAAACATTCAAAATCTCATTAGCATTCATCATTCAATACAAACTAACTCCTTTCTTCATTAAAGCTTTAAGAGGACTAGCTATGGATGCAATTCTCCTATAATATGAAGCAAATGCAACAAAACTATAAAACTTCATCACAATTACGCGGCACTGCGTAATTCTGGATTGTTTCAACTTTGTCCGGATTAGGTTTGATACTATCCTTACCAATGATGTGACCTAAATACAATACTTCTGGTTTGAAAGTGACATTTCTTAGGCTTGAGTTTCAAACCTTCCGGCCTAAATCGATCAAACACAGAACGCAAATATACGAAAAGCTGTCCAAACAATTTAGAATAAACTATGACGTCATCTAAGTATACCACACAAATTTACCATTGGAGACTGCAGAGGACTAATTTCATCATCTTTTGAAACGAATAACTATCATTCACTAAACCCGTTGGCATTACTCTAAATTCAATATTTCCCTTTCTAGTACAAAATGCGGTTTGTTCTACGTTTTCTGGTTTCATGGAAATTTACCAGTAACCCTACGCAATGTCCAAGGTTGTAAAATAACACCCATCACCAAGAGAATCTAAAACGTCGTTAACTTTAGACATTGAAAAAAGAATTTCTGGAAAAGAATTTAGTTTTCTGAAATCGATACAGAGTCTTGGTGAACCATCCTTATTTTTCCCGATGACTAACGTCTGGAACCCAAGCATGTTTTGTAAATTCTCGTCGACCGTACCCAACTGAATATCAGCAATTCTATAAGGTTTTGTCTCGCAACATAATTATCACGCATATTTATGTCATGTGGGAACCGATGTGCCTGACGAGATTCTGAGGCAGTTTTCATAAAGAAACATCTCGATATTCTATCAACAATTCTAAATGTTGGCTATGTTCCTTTTCAGAAATAGCGCAATTATTCCAATCAACATCATCAATAAAGCATTCAAAGCAACCTCTTTCCAAATTTTTTGCTCAAGGAACGTTTTCTCGACAATCTTGAAATCAATCTAAAACTGATTTTCCAAATTACATGACATTTGATAACATTAATTCTGCATACTCATATTTTCCTTGTGCTATAATTAAAGCCATTAATAAAATAGCCTCATTTAAAGAAATTTGAATTAAGAACAGTACTCAGGAGTGGGTTGATAACGAAATGCTTACAACGAAAAACAACCGAGGGCAGTTGCTTAAACAGTTCAAAATATCTAAAAACGTTTTCGAAAATGACAAGTATAAGGAAGCGCGCAATGAAGTCTAGTGTTTCTTAAAAAGAAAAATGGACAATTTCGTCCTTGAAAAGTTGAGAGATATTTTGGAAAGCCCAAAGAATTATGGAAAAACATAAAAACTCTTGGTCTAATCTCAGGAAAAAAAACCATCTTCAAAAATATGCCTTCTCAAAAATGGGAAGTTATCTTCCGATGATAAAACAACTGCCGAAACTTTCAAAGATTTCCTTTCACAATTTGCCTCTAAATGAGCTTCCCTGTTCAATACCTAACTTCGGAAAGATACAGAAGTGCTGTAACGACCTCAATCTAAACTCGAAATCATTTTCCTTATTGCATGCTAAAACGGAAGATATATAAAAACTCTTGGAAGGAATAAATACTTCCAAAGCAACAGGAATTGATAACACAGTGGAAAAATTCCTTAAAGATGGAGCACCCCTTCTGTCATAGCCAATAAGTGTTATATGTAGCCAATCCATTTTGTCATAATTTTTTTTTGGAAGGTTATAAATAAGCAAAATTAAAACCACTCTTTTAGAAGGGATCAAGAAAAGAAGCTAACAATTATATGTCGATACCTTTACTAACCCAACGGTCAAAATCATTGAAAAAGTGGTACAAAATCAGGTTCAAAGGTACTTGGATGAAAACAAGATCCTTTATTCCCTGCAATCCGCGTTTCGCAAAAATCATTGAACAGATTCGTTCTTATCTTACAGAGTTATTCAGGGTTTTAAGAAAGGAATGATGACCAGAATGATTCTAATAGATTTTCAATAGCATTCGACACCATAGGCAATAAACTGTAGCATTCGTAATTCCCGTTTTCCAAATGATGCAAAAAAAGCGGCAGTCTGCCCATTAGATAAGGGGGAGCCAAATCGAACAGTAGAGAGGAACTTTCGCCCGGT
>JAYJMH010058593.1:0-12548 GCA_036873815.1 Phacellophora camtschatica | reverse complement strand
GGGTCATCAGTTTCCTCGTTGGTTTCAACTCCAGTACGACTTTCTTCCGTTTCATTTTCATCGAAGGGATCATAGAACATATCCATGATTGGCGTCATGGTGAACCAGGAAGAAAGTCAAGAAAAGATTCAAGCCAAAAGGAAATAGCTGAGTCAGCAAAATAATGCTGACTCAGTGCATTTTACCACAACGGTGGTACGAAGAAAACTGATGGTATATATACCTGACTATTTATAGTTCAATGGAGAGGACTTGCACTCGATGTATCAGTAACAACTCTTCTCAGTCAGAGCAGCGGGAATGAGACAGAGGAAAAGAAGAGGCCTAAAATTTATTTTCGAAGCTAAATAGAGGCTTGAATCACCCCTTCCTACTCAGGAGACGATTTCTGTGCTAATTTAACTTCGTTACCCCCTGTTCGATGTTGCTATTAACTTTTTCCCCTTGGCATCACCTTCCTGGCTTCAAAAGCTCGTTTTTTATCTCTTCACGTTGTTATAAAAGTGTGTGAGACAGCAAAATAAGTACGGCATGTATTGTAGTACTGTTTCATTTAACAAATCAGCGCTGACTTATTGTTATTTTTCAACAAATAAGCCCTCATCTGAACAATAAGAAACGTTAACTTGTCTCAAGTGTGCTTTTAAGCCATTGTTAAGTGTCCAATCACAAGGCTCTAATTAGATAGTGGATCGCTGAGCAGCATCCGGCCGAGCTCATTTTAAAGATTACCTTTTCTGTTCCAGGACGTTTATAATTGAATATCAAGTGGCAAAATTGAAGGATGGAAATATTACCTTTTGGATTTAAACTTACATAAAAAATTATTTAAAAATTTTCCAAGTCTATAGCTTTAATTTTGAATCAAAATAATTCCATTAATAAAATCATGTTATTTTGAAATGCATTTATTTTTTACAGAACATGTGTATCGCTTAATACGCGTTAAAAGAAGCGAATTTTAAATGGTCTCACTTGCAAGAAAGTGAATTTCTTTGATTAGACTTGCGTTGTACGTTTTACAAATCGGAGCCACATTTTAGCAAAATTTGTTGATTTTACTCTTCCTTCTTACTATAATCATCTCATTTTGAAACGTTTGTGCTGCTCAGGCTCTATAAACCCACCAATCTTTAATGTTCAAATTTTCATGCATACCCAAAATCCAACATAAATGTCGTGTTTCATTCCAAACCACCCAAAATTAAGGACTATTTTTAATGTGTAACCCAACATTATTGCATCTTTGGTAAAATTCAAACCCATCCTTATCGACAGGTAGCACATACCGATAATGTATGGGGGTACACCCATATATTCAGGTGTACCCTCCCTCCTGGTTCGTGGCAAAATTGCAAGGCTATAGAAACTGGGTAATGAACAGAATCAAATCGGGAGTAAACCAACTAGGAAAAGAAAACATTTGTTATTCTTATTAATAGGTGAAGATAATCGGTTTTGAAAAAACGACTAAGTGGAAGAAATTACTAACTATTAAAAACTGTCTTCAGTAAGGATGATAACCAAAAAACTTCAACAGGCTTGATCCAGGCTAGTGCTGAGGATATCGCTGAAATCCGTCAAAAAGGTATTTTTTAAGTAATCTTCGATGAAAATAAAAATCTGGGTTGTCAATATTCTTGCTTAGAGAATTCAGATAGTAACATTTAAAGTTCAAAATTGCCTCCCACCCAAATCCAGAGATGATGATTTTAGCATAAGCCCTTAGATGGCCGCGTTGCGGGATTTTCTGAACTATAGTAGTGTTCCAGACAACATACTTTGTTTTTAAAAATACTTCTGAATAATGATTCCAAAAATAATCTTGAAAATCAGTTGCCCATGACTATATTTTTTGAAAACTGAAATTGCTGTTTAGTTTTGGTAGATTTTCGGTAAAAACGCTGAAAAAAGAGATAGCACTTCGTAGTGGCTGCATCCATAAATAAGCATTTAATTTTAAGTTTTTGGATTTCTGTCCGAGTGTGTTTCCAAGCACCATTAAATTAATTTCGTAAAAGGCTATGATATACCGGGTGTCCCAAAAAAAGTAACGGATTTGATCAAGGCTGGAAAGGAGAATTTTGCTCAAACATATAAATATAAATTTTAAAAGTATTCCTCGATAGTTAACTTGAAGATAAATACTTTGTTTGTTGATATCAGTGCATTGTGAGTTGGAAAAATAATTTTGAAAATTCAAATTTGCCTCTCACTCAAAACTCAAAAGATCGTGTTGTAGGAATTTTAGAATCACGGCGGTGTTCCAGACAACATACTTTGTTTTTGAAAACACTTCTGAACAATGATTCCAAAAATAATCTTGAAAATCAGTTGTCCATGACTAATTATTTTGAAAACTAAAATGGCTGTTGCATTTTGGTAGTTTTTTGGTAAAAATCCCGAAAAAAGATTTAAATGAAATGAACCATAGTGGCTGCATCGATCAATAAGCGTTTAATTTTTAGTTTTTGGATTTCTTTTTAAGTTTGTTTCTAAGCACCATACCGCATACCCGTTCAATGCAGAAGAAGTTCACAAAGCATCAAACAAGTTGAAGAACAATAAAAGTCCAGGTGAACTGATGAAATACGCTGCAATCGAAATTTCTCAACAAATGGAGTCTATCTACAAAGAAAATGAGATTGACTAGACATATAAGACTAAACAATGATACGCCAACAAAGAAAACCATCGTAGAATAAAAAATTTGAAGAAGAACTGTAGTAGACGAAAAACAACGTGGTTACATCAAGTTTATCAAGAGTTTAAAGAATATAATTAACTTTGAAAATGAAGCGAAGATGATTGCAGATCTTGGCTGTATGTAAAGACGGGATTCAAAGGAGATTAATTGTGAAAATCATTCTGTTGAATCAATCCACGATCGTATATGTATTTATTTCCTTGTTAAGATAAATAAAGCTATTTTAAAATGACTTTTTGGCAAACAATTAAGGTCAAAGTTACATTTCTATTTGAACCAAAATTATCCTAATTTGAAATTCATCTTCTTCAATTTAATTTAAATTTAGTTTAATTTCAAAGCTGTAGTTTTACTTTCTGAAAGACAATCGGGTTTATTCTAAAATGTGTCATAGTACTGATGTTTTGTTTCTGATGGAATGATGTTATAACTTGCTCAAATAATTCATTGGAATTTGGTGGAAATCGTTTGTTAAATGTTGTATTAAATGGCCCGAACTTTGACTCTTTAACCTTGTTTGCCAGAGCTAACATAGTAATATTTTTTCTCGGAGAATTCTACCCCCTCCCCGGTTTTCTATGCCACCCAAGCAATGTGAAATTGTCAGAAAAGATAGGGACCCTGCGGGGACTATATATATATTTGATACTTTGTGTTTTAACTAATAATTTTATACTATGAAGAACGGACGCAAAAGAATAGACAAATTTTGGCACACTGAGGCCTTTCAAACCTACGTTTTCATTAGAGTGTGACTTTGTTGTAAAAGTTAGATCATACATTGGTTTAAGTACATATGTTGAATTTGATTGACAGCTAATTATTTTTTAATATACCGACAGGAAATTTCTGAATTGTAGTAATAATTTTTAGTCATTAAGGTTCGTAAAGGGAATAGATCTTGAAATAAGGTTCCTTGAGATTTCTATTTGATGTTCCGCGATTATGTACATGTTTACGGGTGTTGCGTGAAGATATTCCGTTTCGTGATTCTGAGATATGGTTATTCATTCTGAGTCTTAAATTTGTTGTTTGTCCGATGTAGTTCATATTGCCATTGCACATATTGCATGATAGAAAATAAATAACGTCCGTGCTATTAGAAGTGATGTGTGATTTTAAGTTCCATGTTTTTCCGTTTGCTGTTTTGGACTTTTTTACTGGTTGCAGATATTATTTGCACAATTTGCAGAGTGTTTTGTGGCATAAAAAAATTTCGGAATTTGGAACTGCACTTGTGATAGCACGAACGTTATTTATTTTCTATCATGCATATAGAGTTTGCCTGCCACAAAATAACGTTTGCCGGCCATGAAATATAGTTAGTATACCGGAAAATAAAGTTTGTCTGTCACGAAATATAGTTTGTACGCCGGAAAATAAAGATTGCCTGCCACAAAATAAAGTTTGTCCACCGGAAAATAAAGTTTGTCTAGTACATATGGGCTTCCAAAGCTCAATGTCATAAATACGTAGATTTTAAAGAACAGATATTCTAGATTCCTGTTTAATTTCCACATTGAAAAACCTGTCTGGAAACATGCACGAAGAGGTTCCGGTTCTGGATTCTGAAATATGACCATTCATGCGAAGGCGCAAATTTGTTGTTTGGCCAATGTAGGTGCATTGTCCGTTGCATAAATTGTAAAAGTATTTTTAGTCACACTCTGATGATAGTAATTTTTCGTGAAGAACAAACAGTGATACCTAAGGGGATGGCTGTAAATCGTAATTCGGACGACGACATCTGGTGATGGTTCGGATGTTAGACCAAAAGCAAAGAATTCGGGAGTCTGGGTGTAGTCCATTCTCCGTTCTGAAATATCTCCCATCCGTATTGTTTTCCCTTCTCCCAATCAGTTTTCGAAAGTATATCCCTTCTCCTTTTAATCCCCAGACCCCTAAGAAAGAATAGCTTACAGCAGGAAAGAAATCGACCTGGTGGGAAAAGATTATGCCCGACTTTTAAAGTGGATATAATTAATCGAAATGAGTAGTTTAGAAGAATCTCATTTACTACAGCAGTTGCAAAGCTCAAAAATATACCCAGAACAGGAAGAAAATTATTTTTTTATTGACATGAAATAAAGTTAATTTTGTCTTTTGTTTTCCCTTGAAAATCCCAACGGTCTGTTTAAATTCTCCATTGAATTATTGACATACTGAAATAGGCCTATTTATTTTCTGTGGAAACTGCTAAACACGAGCATCCTTATCATAGCCTTCTTTTGTTGCACCAATCAAATTGCAAGAACTGAAAATAGAGTGATTTGATTTGTTAACAAAGAATTTTACATGAAACGAGGCTCCAACGAACAATCCCGTAGAACAATATAAATATTTGATGATATGGCATTTTTTTAAACGAGGCAAACTTTATCTGGCCTACATTATACGTATAAATAGTCACGAGTTGCTTGTTGGCGTTCAGAAATTCAGTTCAATAGCAAAGCCAAAGTAGTTTGCTCAGTTGCTTCAAAATTCAAACCAGGCCATTTTTGGTTGTGTGGGTTTCGATCGTATACCTCATAGGCCCTTTTAACACTGACCCTTTTTACAACGGCCCTTATTCCGCCAGAGAAAAAGTTTTGCTTACCGCCAATTAGGGCTGCATTTTCCGCCATATAAAAGTGATCAGATAACAAAAATGAAAAGGCGTGTTTTTGTGTGCTATATTTATTATCATTATTTGTTCGTATTTTCAACCTAAAACTTCTCAAGCATCATCTTACGATACAGAGTCTCTCTCAGTTGATCGTAACTCGAAGTTGACTCTGTATCTTCCAAAGCATAATTGCAAACAGTAAACAAAATCTTAACCCCATTTTTCTTATAAAACATTTAGTGTATGACATATAGGGGGCTCGGGAAAAAAGTATAAAACAACGCCGCTCTTTGGTCTAAAATTACAAAATTTTGGCCCTTTTTACGCCGAGTCGCAAAAATTAGCGCCATTGTGGCCGGCGTAAAAAGCCGATAAGGTACATCATGATTGTTTTGGTGGACATTTCGTTGGTCGAGACAATGGTGGGTGGTATTACAAACGCCTGAAGGGGAAGGAAAAAGGAATGAGGGTGTTGGAAGTAGTCAATAAACCTTTTTCTCTGGGAGAAACGAAGCAATCGTGTTTAGGTGTTCGCAGCAATCTTTCTTTGTTGTTCACCATTATGTAAAACGATTCAATGAACTTCCAATGCGCGGAACAAAGCGTAGTCGCGTTACTCTCAGTTGAGTTGATCAATTCATGGGAATAAGTTTCCTATCTATTAAGAGTGCATGAAATACTTATATTTTAGATAGGGTACTAAATGCATATTAAAATCTAGATGTCCTTTTCTTCGGTTACTAAGTTTCCTTTTGTTACTAAGTTTTTGTTTTGGTTTTTGTGTTTTAAGTTTTGTGTTCTGAGATTTACGTTCTGAGTTTCATGTTCTGAAGTTTTTTGTTCTGAGATACAAATTTGTATTTTTAAAGCAATTGATGTGTGCTGATATTTAAATTTATATTGTGAATTTCTCATTTGTGTTTCATTTGTCTTGTTGTGTTTCAAATGTCAAATTATGCACTTTTGGGGCCCCGACAGTAAACAACGAGTAAAAGGCACAAAAGCTTCTAGTCATCACGAAAATGGAAGCTAATTTGTTAAAGGTGGCTCAAATTTTATGCATAAAAAAGTTAGTTTGGTGTTAACATTAATTAAATTCCAAAGTGGAACACTCCTTGTGAAAAATGGGGTTCAAAAAGCGAGCCAAAAAAGCCTTGAGCAAGTCCAGTGCCACCGAGGCGGTACGGGCCCGGGGGCTAGGTTCCATAAACGCCCTTCTCTAATTTGAGCATTTATACTGCTAAATTGTGAAATTCTAGTTTACAAGTTCTTTGAAAATATCCTTGTTCAAGAAAATGGTTTTAACAGAAGGACAAATATTCCACTATTGAATCATAAATAGTCACCATAAAATAAACCTGAATTTTTTTATTGTCATTCAGTACAAAAAGTTAAATTGTTTAGTTAAACTTCACCTCTGCTTCATTAAGAAGAAATTCGATAAATGTTAAAATAAAGCTTCGTGGGCCTTTTTTCAGTGCAAATGCCTTAATAATGTCACTAAAGTTCACTTTCTTCGCAAAATCGCTTTCTATGCTCAACACGGCCAAATCATTCAGCCTTTCCTGGGCTATAGTACTTCGCAAAGGCTTTCAATCAATTTTAGCTTGCTGAAAGATCGTTTTGCCGAAGCTACTGTAACAGATATTGTGCAGAAGATCCTCAAAGCAACAGATGCATTTTCGAAAAATTCACCCAGTTTGAATGCTGTTATATGAATAAAGCGTACATATTTTCTATAATTTGTTGGGCCCCTGTTGGAGCCAAAATACGTTTTCAATAAAATTATTTATCCTTTATATATACGATTTCAACTACGGTTGTGTCGATTGTATAATCTAGTGAATTTGACGAAGTTCCCAGTAGTGGTGCAGCATGTCAGTAATATTGAAATGCAAATTGAAAAATTGAAATCAGAGACGTAGGAACCGGCGGGCACTAGGGCACGTGCCCCCTCCCCCCTCCCCCACTTTTTGCAAACATGGAAAAAGTGCCCTCAAAATTGAAAAATGTGCCCTTTTCTCACGTGAAAAATTGAAAAGTGCATTTTTTTACTCCGATAAAATTGAAATGTGCCCTTTTATAATCACGATTTTTTTTTAAAAGGGCCCCTTCTAGTCCTGAAAAAATAGATTAAAGGGCCCTTTTTCTCGATGATTAATAAAAAATCACATCATTACAATTTTGAAGAAAGTTCCTTTTTCAATGTTGAAAAAAGTTACACAAGTGCCCTTTTTAATAAGTGCCCTTACTTAATCTCAAAAAGTTAAAAGAAGAGCCCTTAAAAATATGCCGTTAAAAAACTGTTGCTTGTGGTCAATGCCTAGGTAGAGTTTTTAATCAATGCCTACGCAATTTCTCTAAGTATAAAGTCTTTGGCTATTTAAGATGAAGCACGGAGAAGGCTTGATCAATTTTGTGCAGTACTTTTTGATGCTCAGAATTTCGATTTTCTAATTTCTCGAAATAGGTTGAAAAAATGTAAGCGAAGGAAAAATTTATATTTCTTTTGGGATAATTTCTTTATTAATTAGCAAGTTTCACGTTATTTCTCCATCCGTTTTAGGTATATGCCATGATAAAACTTACTTTCTGTTTATTCGATTTTTAAATGCTGAAACTAGAGACAATTGTTAAAATACTGTATGCGATCGTTGATTTTCAAATATTTCATGACATATTAAAATGCCAAAAAGGCCGTTTCCAGCCTTTTCCGAAACTCTAAGGGCGTGGTTATACAAAACTTTCCTGGGGTAAGACCCCCAGACCACCGGCAGTAATTTTCCGCCCCAGTTTTTAGGGCTGGTGACACCGCTGATTAGAGATAGCAGGCAGTATTACATCATGATTATATCGAGAAAGAAGCCTAACAAGGGGGGATAGAAATTAGAATATTTGAAATAGCGGCAGTAGAGTTAGCAGATGTAAATTTTATATATCATTTTATAGGTTTTCCCCAATCTTTATCTGAAGAGCAATTTAAATTTCTTTTAAAGGGAATGCTTACAGCAAACTGGTCAATATAAAGCAGCAATTTTCAGGATTAGCTAGCTCGTATTTAGCGCGAGCTATTATTTAGCTTCAGTTAATTATTTGATGACCTTTAAGCAGTTTATTAATGTCATTATACACTGAACAATATATATTTTAGAATCTAGGTATTAAACTATCATGAGAGTGTCATTTCAATTTGAATCTGTCATTTTCACAGAACTTAGTGAGAAATATTTCAATGTTAGTAAATATTTTTGGGACCCATTTAACATCAAGAATATTTTATGGCCCACTTCAATGAATTTTTTTCTGCAAACTGCAAACTAGCTACCTATAAACAATATGGCCCAAAGAGCTCAAAATTTAATATACCATGATACTCATGTTGCTGCTTGGCCTAAAAGTCCAGCAGTTTTTGAAGCAGAATATTTTCAGCGGCGAAGTTCACTAAGTAGTAGTTCTGGTTTAGTGACACAATGGACAACAAAAAGATTAATGTACATTTTATTTATATTTGAAATCTCTTACCTGGTTTTCAAGAACAAAGAGGCCGGGTCAGCTTTTAGCCAACTGTTTTGAGATGATGAAAATTTAATGAATTTATAATGTACAAAAATTGCGCCACTCGAGCACGATGATAAATTTTTGGACGACGAACACGAAATTTTCAGTTTGCGCAGGCACCGTGAATAAAATAAATGAGACTCAATACAATTTCGGAAATTAGTGGTCATGTAAATTTTGTTTTAATTTTAAATTAAAGCGACTTTTTCACCTTTTTAGCCCGACTCAACACAGACTTATTACACTAGTTGTAGACTATGACCAAACTGGCCTTGTGCTGGAAACTGGATTTCCTTCTTATTTTAGAATTAGTATACGAGTCCTTTGTTTTCAGTCTATCGTTTTCCCCTCCATTGTATGTGAACAAACTTTGTGATTTTATTTTTGTCTTTGTGAACTTTTAATCATATAGTAAAGACCAATATACGCGGCAAGATCTGTGTATCGTTTTCACTGCAGCTGCATCAATTTTAAATATTGGGCGTTTGAATTGCCCCCCCCCCCTCATATTTTCAGTGTTTGTAAATTTTTAAATTTAATATAAAAAGTCTCATGTTTCCCTGCGCTGACTATAATATATTTGCAGGCCTCATAAAACTAACTTTTTGTAAGAAATGCGCGTCGCCAAAAAGTTATTTCAGAACTGGACTAATTCCATTAGTCTCTTACTTCAATGCGTTCTTTGACAAATTTTTGGCATGCATGGCAACGAACTTAAAGTAATTTCTAAAAGACAACATATTTGAGGCAGAAATCTTCAGTCCGGTTTTCGCATATGATCAATTGTGGGCCCCCATTGACCGGAGTGACAGTCAACTCTGTCAAACCATGGGCGTACAGTGAAAATCCGCAAATAAGAACATATACATTTTGGAATTCAACCTGGTAAGGTTCTTAAATTGAAATCGTATTTTAGCTTAATGGTTCAGGGGATGGTAAACAAAAAATACTCAATTTTACTTGGTAAATATCTGCATATAATTTTAACAAGATCTTTAGCGCTTTGACAACAGATTTTGAATTTTGAGTAGAATGGATGCAGGCATTTCAGCCTGTCGGTTCTTAAAAATGAAAGGTTCTTATATATGGGTTTTTATTGTGCGGCGCATGGCAGCAAAAAAAGTTTTTCTCTTGCCCGAAAAGAACGAAGCTGTGTTAGACAAAAGACAAAACTGTTTCGTATAGAGACAATAAACTCTGGCAAAAAGCAGTTTCATTGGAGGAATTGAAACATGTCACCAAGAGATCTTCAAGAAAAAACAAACTTTTATCAAAAATGAGCTTTATTATAAACAATAGAATAGCATTATCTACAACCCTTTTACATCAACTCTTAAATACAAACTACACTAAAGAGATGTTTATGAATTTTCATACCGTAATTTTAAGAAAATGCAGCAACAACCAGAATAAACCACATTTTACAACAACTTATTGGCCCTTGTTCGCCAATTTTCCTCAAATGAGGACAAAAGAGTCATAAGACAAATTTACATTTTGTGCCTTAGTTTGTCTTTAGTATCATCAAGTTGTCACTGCATAAATTTCACGTGTTCATCTATAAAATATCCACCAAATAAACTCCTGTATTTTTTTAGTTTAAATGACCATTTGAAGAAAGTTAAAACCTACATAAGCAATTATTTGACAGCTAAAAACACTTTCAAGTTGAATTTAAAGAATCTAAAAATGCAAAGGCGCCGAGCAAAAATGAAACGATGGGGGCAGAAAGTAATTTTGTGAAGAAAGGAAAGAAAATTTTGATTTTTGGTTTTATTTGGAGAGGGAATAAAGCTGTCCAAGTGGTTCTGGCGCTCCTGATCCTCGACTCTGAAAACAAAACAAAAACATGTAGATTGTCATATTTGTGGCCTAAGTTTAATGAACTATATTTCTCATAAGGGGTCGAGCCCAAAACGTCATTTTTCAACATTATTGGTTTACGGTACAATATATTATTATGAATTCATCGTATTCATTTATTTCTCATTGCACATATTAAAAAGAATTCATGGAATTATGAGATACAAAAAACAAATTCATATTGTTGCTTCATTGAGCTTTGATTCTCAGAGTTTCCAAAATATATGGATTAATCTAAAGAAAAATATATTTATTGAATTAAAATATCAAATTTGGTCTCTTAAATGGAATTGGTTTTCTTGTTTAACGCATTTAAAATGTCAAAAAATTGCTAGTTATGTAACGTGACCAAAACTAAATGAGCAAAATAACCAGACTTATGTAAGAAAGAGAATCAAAACAGTCCTGGTTATCTCCATTTATTTCTTATTTGGTGGTTGGCATGTGGAACCAAAAAGAGATTTTTGGGTCAGTTTTGAATACAGAGAAAGAAAGACAAAGCAGATTGTGTGGCATGGCCAAATCCAAATTTAACGAAAAGCTTAATCCCAGAAAGAATCTCCACCAAAGAACGCAAATCCAACTTCAGACGAGATTTTTGATCTTGTTGTGTTACATGTTTCCTTTTTTGGACATGGAGCTGTGTTATACTTGATGAATATCTATAGTCGCAGCTTTAGTAGCAAAAAATGAGGTAGGCAATGAAGGGAAGAGAGAAGAGTATTTTTGGCTTAAATTAGTACACAACTTGAAACAAAAAATTATGACTGATAAAGTTATGATTTCATTATTGTTTCCACCAGCCACGCTGTTTTGAGTATATCTATTCTGAAAAAAGTAAACAATACTTATACACTGAAGTTTTAAGTAAGCAGGTTTAAATTCGGCTTCTGCCACCCCTGCCCCAAGCGAATTCCTTTCAGAAATATGTTCATATAATCTAGAAACCACAAATAGTCCAATAAATGACGTAATGGCCAATGAGTGGCAAATTTTGGTTTAATTTCAGGATTAAAACTTAATTTCAACATTTTAAAGCTGGTCTTCAAATAATTCTCTAAACACGTCGAAGATAAACTTAAATGCATCTATGCGAAATAAACATTTGAAATTTATGTTAACAGATCAAGGACGTCTCTTTCACTGGAACAGCAGGGTAGTCGGAATTACCCAAAACAAAAACACTTGCATTTTTTAACGATAATGGTTAACAATTTGGCTTGCCCCCATGCCCCTCATGCCCCTTAAATTTCGAGACGTCCCTGATGACGATAGCCGTGATTACGATAAACGACGCATCCAATGTGTATGACACGAAGTACTTTAGAATTCTTAATATTAATAAGCACCCAGTTGCGTTAGACAAACATTACAATTGCTCTGATACGCGAACAAGAAAAATAAAAAATCTGCCATCATTATTATCTGAATTCATTATACATAATGTGTGTTTAAATAAAAAATATTTTCTTAACAGTCTCTACTAAAGTTCTGCACGCTCGTATATTCTTACTGTACATTAATTATATTTAAAATATTGCCGTGCTAAGGTGTTCGCTTACGCTTCATAAAAATCTTTGTCTCTGGACGATAACACACCATTTTTATTACTTCTCAAATACAAACCCTATGCCCTAAATATATTCTCAACAAACATCTAAATTCAAACAAAAAATTACAGTCAGCGTTCGATATTTCAAAGGGCTATGAAAAATATACTCGAGGTACAAATAGCAAGCGTTCACACTGCTCCGTTTTTGTTATTATCCGTTTTTGTGAAACAAAAACGCAGCCAAGCTACCCGTTCACATTGCT
>JAYJMH010058582.1:0-12548 GCA_036873815.1 Phacellophora camtschatica | reverse complement strand
CAAACTTATTTGGGATGGAGTTTATGTTTAAGTGACCCACTATGATCTTTTTTGGGTGTTTTGTTTTCAGAGCTTGTAGCTCTTCATGAGTTGGCTTTATATTTTCATTTGTTTGAGTATCACTTTCTAATTGTTTTTTTCCTGGTGTAGATGCTTCATAATTTTGTTTGTTAGTAATTGATTTATTTTCTGATGTGTTGTTGTTTAGTCAGTAGGTGGTTCGTAAGAATTTGATTATGTTTGATGCAAGAATTTTGTCCCCATGAGCATTCAAATGGAGTCTACTTCCATTTAAGTGCTCACTGTAAATATTTTTATTATCTATAAAGTTTATACCGTAATTGTGACTCATATGTTTTAGATCATTGTTCAGGGCATCTATTTGATAGTTTAAGTGTGGTTTGTCATCTCTGCCAATTACTGAGCTAATCGTTATTCTTGTTTTTGGGTGTTCTGCCTGAATCATCTTTACAGCCTCTGTGATGTTTTTTGTTGTGTCTATGTGATGTCTTTCCAAGTCATTGGTTCCAATGTGGATTATAACATCAGAATGATTCTCATTCTTTAGGGGATCCAGATTATATTTAAGTGCAGCACTACTGCATCCAGGAATGCTTCTTACATTTACTGTTTTTCGGCTAGACATCATATGACCTTTTAAACCTTTGATCATTGAATCCCCTAGAATCATGACATTTTCTGTAGGGTACTGTTTTGAGTAGGGTTGTCTGTTGTGTCTGTATGGGAATGTTTGGTCATTTGGCTGTTGTTGGTAATTTGGTGTTTTGTATTGGTCTTGTCTTTGTTGGTGTCTATGATTTGTAGGAGGATAGTGGTCTTGTCTTGGTTGTTTTTGTGTTTTTTCATTTTGTAGTGATTGCAGATGACTTTTTAATGTTTTGATTTCAGCATTTAATATTTTATTTTCAGCAGATAGTTGATTATTTGTTGCAGTAAGTTTATTTATTACCTCATCCAGTTGATCATGGTCTTGTTTTTTGTTCAGATGTTTGGGTTCTTGTAATGTTTTGATTTCATGTTGCATTTTTCTGATAGTTTCCCAAATGATCTTGTTTTCATATTGAGGTGGCTGAGGTGTTTCAGAGGGCTGCTTTTTGTGTGCTTTTGGTTCCATTGATTGTTTTGTGGTCTTTGGAATGGTGGTGTTTTGTTTGTTAGAGGTTGGTTGGGTGTGGGAATTGTTTCCTGGGATAGTTTTTAGGGTTGTTTGTTCTGTTAATATTTCTTTCAGTAAATCTGTTTTGAATTCTTCAACGTGGTCCCCAGCTATTACTATGGTACATGATGAAATGTCAATATGTACAGAGGCCCAATTCTTGTCTTTTTTCATAATTGATATGTCAACTTCATCTGTAATGCCTTTCTGGTTTTTTAGGTTTTTCCAGTTCACATTGTAGTTATTGTCTTCACCGAGTTCGACAAAGATTTTGTTGTGCAGGGCAAGGATAAATGAGGCAATGAGATCATTGGTTGTTGAAATATGATGGTGTGGTTCTGGTTCAAACTTTTTCAGATATGTTTCCGGATGATTTGTGGGTATTAGGTTGGTAGGGTTTATTTTGTAAAATTTATTGATCAGATTTACATCAGTAATTCTTACATCTCCTTTCATCGGAAATACGAGGTTTGCGTTTTGAAGAGGATCGGACTTTGGACTGGGTGTTTGTTTTGGGTTTGTTTGCGTGTTGCAGTCATTGCATATCAGTTGATCTCCCATCGATAATGTGGTGGTCACGTTTCTGCTTTTACAAATCTCACATGTTGATGTCGGCCCTGGATTTACCTCCACATCTCCACACCTCCACATCTTTGATGAACTCACAATTGCCATCTCGAAAATTAAATATTTCGATAATCAGGAAGTCTTCATTTTAAGTGATCTAAATATCAATTTATTGAATAAAAACAAAGAATCATCGAATCGCATTAAACATAACAGATAATCCTGTTCTCTCCATGGGTTGAAGCAAATAATTGATTCACCGACTCGTACCACAGATCAATCGTCTACTCTGATTGACCACGTACTAACGAACTCAACCACAACAATTTCACAGTTTTGTGTTCTTAATGTTGCACTATCTGATCATCAATTAATCTACTGCACGAGAAAATTCACCCGAAATAAAACGAATAAAAATGTTATTTTCAGTAAAAAGGTTATTTTCCAAAATGATAAACAGCAAACAAACATCAAAATCCCCAAATTAATTACGATTATTTAGGCTATTCTGAAAAAGCTCTGGTTTTAGGTTGATGCTTAATTTCAACTTTAGAAATTAATATATTAAGTTACAAGACACCAAATAATATCAAACAAGGCATTTAAACGACATGCCGCAGGCATTAAATTATGACCTACTTCTGTACGCTGATGATTCGTATCTAATATTTAATTGAATAGGAACTTTAATTCTATATGTGACTGGTTTGCAGAGAATATGATGAGTATTCACTTTGGCGAAGATAAAACCAAAAGTACTCTATTTTCGCGCCATAAAAACAACAGCACAAACAAGCTAAAAATTAATAGAAATGACATAGAAATTAGGCAGCACCCTCAAGTTACATACCTAAGATGCATACTTGCTGCAAATTTTCTGGAGAGCCAATGGCATCAAAAAAATTAGGAAAAATATATGGTATGGTAAACTAGTTTTTCTCTACAGAAAACAAACTTTCCTTACCCACAAGCTGCGAAGATTGCTCCTAAATGCTCTTAATCACCCTCATTTTGATTACGCTTGATCTGTCTGGTATCCTGTTCTAAATAGCCGGCTATCCAAGAACACAAAATAAGTTTTTTTTTTTTTTTTCAATCTAAAAAAACGGCATACTTCAATGCAAAAGGTTTTCAAAAAGTTAACTGGCTTGGCATAGAGGAAAAATGTTTCTACTGCTGACCAAAGAGCACTTTGCGCCTGCGCATCTCTGTTGATTTCATAAAATTGGAATTTTGCCAGGAAGAAGGTCAATGGATTTCAAACGCCTTTTGCACCCTTGGGAATCGCTCTTTTGTCTTGCAAACCTGGCTGACTGCACACCTGTGATGTCAAGGATTACTTTCACCAAAGCTCAACGTTGTCAACATGTTGGAATTACTTCAAAAAATTGAATTATTCTCTGCTATTACAAGAAAAAACTACGAAACCGAAGGATTTATTTGTCAGAATTTTTCTCCAAAACTAGACGCAGCCTCATTAAGATTTTCCCAGAAGATATTCTACAACACCTGAGCAAAATAAGTATACCGGTGTCATACGCCGGAAAAATTGGGATGATACTTCAAATTTCATTCGCAGTACTGGTAGGCCAAATTTATTATTTTGCTCGAGTTAGGTATCAGTTATGTCGGGAAAAATTGGATGCTTTAGTAGGAAGAAAATATTCATTTGTTTATATTCTGTTCGTTGCAACTTCCGCCATATTGGTTTATTCATTGTTTGTGGTCTTCCAACAGTAAACAACGGAGCAAACCTCACTAACTCTGGTAGTAATGATGGTGAGCAATTCCATTATTTACCATCACTTCGCGGCATTTTTCAAATATGCGACTCATCAACCTCAATTTCAAAGCCTGTTAAATGAGCTTGCGCGCGCATAAAAAACATTTTTGAGATCCCCTCATGGTCCGGTTGATTCATGGTCCAATGGTCCGATGGTCTTATAGTGCTAGTTGATGGACTATGCCTGTGGGGGTCGTAGGGCTTGATGGTTTGCGGTTTTGAGACTTATTGAGTGTGGTTTTACGGTTTCTATTTTGTGAAACGGTTTCATATTTCTAAATATAATAAAGCAAAATTTAAGCATGTTAAAAATATCAATTAAATTAAACGATTAACAAAAACAATTCAATTGATTGATTTTCAAACATTTTTGACGAATTTAAATCATTTTTCACATCTATTAATTTATTATGATATCATTTTTGGGCACCTTTCTCGGGCTTTCCAGAATCTTTGCTGAAAAAGAATCTACTTTCATTTTCATCGAAATGTGATATGTTGACGTAAAAGGGCAGATAACTCAATCAGTCACAAAATATTACCCGGAATAAAATAGAATTCAAAGCATTTGCATTGGGTACCAGAGTTCAATTTTTTACATTCTACTTTACCTTATCTAGTTTATTTATTTTCATGTATTTTGTAAATACTTTTGTAGTAGGCCTTGTTTTCAACACTAGCTGTAAATTTAGCTATTTTATATTGTCAAGCCTACATGAAATAAAGAAATAATAATAATAATTGGGGAATTGTTCCATTAACTACCCTGACCAGTTTCTAACGTGGTGCGTTTTCGATACTTCATATGTTTCCAACTATTTCAACAGCATGGCAGGTGAAGAGCGTCCATTGGGGGGTATTATTGGTGGCCCAAAGCAACTCATGTTTCCCCACGAAGACGAGGCGTGATCAATTTTATTTTGAGAAACGAAAGTTCCTCCTCCAGGGTCTCCAATGCCTTGCCAATATTTTTTGCGTATGTGTGGTGCGACAATTCCCATAGGACTAAAATAAATGTATTGTACTACCTTTTGCCAGAGGACAGACACCGGAAAAAATCCTTTTTACCGCCGTGTGGAAAGCAGAGAACGGACATTCAAATGCAACCAACAAAAGTTTATGGAAAATTTCACCAGTAGCTCTTTTTGAAAACTGGGTAAAACACTGGGACCAAAGCACAGGAAGCCCATATTACTTGCAGAATGTTTATGTTTAATTGGGCTTCCTGTGACCAAAGTAGGGCATGGTAAATTTTATTCTTGATAATGAAAATTGAAGCTATTTGGAAGCGGCCTGCGAAATCGCGACAGGTGTTATTAGGGACAGTGCAGAATTTATTTTACAACGGGGCAGTGGAGAATACAACGGGGCAGACACTTTTTGTACTGTTCAAAGAGAGGGCAACCATATTTTCTGGCCACAGTCTCGACGTAGCATTGACTTTTTCCCGCTTTTTTGATCGGTTTAACAGAGCATTTGGAATTCAAGCACTTGAAATTTCCTCAAATTTCCTGTAGAATTGTTGATCTAGTCCTTAGGGTAAATAATATATATACTTATGGTATCAAATTTATAAATGTTCAAGATAATGGTAAATCTAGTCAGCCGTATTGTACCAGAGGAAGTTTGTCAATACGGGGCACACACATTTTTTAAGCATTGTTGACAAGGCACTAAAAATAGATTTAGCGCTGTCTCTTTTCGGAATTGGGATTGGGAGAAACTTTGGTCATTTTGGGACCTCAGGACGTGAGCACATTTATAACCTATAACTCAACGACAACAAACCCAATGGGAATAGAAATTGAAAACGACATCTTGACTGCGCTAATACCCAGTCCTCTAAAATTTTATCCAAATCTCTCTATGGAAACTAGAAAAAAAACTAGCTAGATTGACATTGACCTCCCAATGGCTTGCAGCAAAAAACAGGATAGCAAAGCACCCTGAAATGGCAAAAGCAACAAGAATGGTTCTTTAGATTCTTCTGCAAGGCAGGGATTTTCAGGCAAAAACAAAAAGCACAGAATTTAAAGAAAGGACAGAAAACATAAAACGCTAGCTCCACTGACTAAATCTGAAAGCAATCAGAGCATTGCTCACTCTTTGGTATTTCAGTCAGCTTTCTTCTAACCGGTAATCTAAAATTCGTTGTAAAATTCTAAGCTAACATGGAGGATTGGGTACGACGGACACCATACATTTTCGACTCGTTTCGCTCGCCTCTGGACCATCTACAGTAACGTAGAAATGTTTGCCAAATAAAGATCTTGGAAAATTATATTAAGCTAGGCACTGTCACAATGTGACTTCATCTATTTCTCTGTTCAATATTTGGATACATCAAATTTGAGAATGAACTCTTCTGGCCAAGCACTTCGTGTTTCTTATGGTATGGAATATTTTGTCTTAGTATACGCTATAGTTTCTAACGTGTAAGTCATGCTATGCTGAAGATAATCTTAATACGGCGCAACTATGTTTTATTATTGGCAAAGCCAAATTTCATTGCAGGATTATATTTAGCGTGTTGATTTTTTCATTTGAATTAGGAATTAAAGCAAAAGTAAAGGAAAGGGATGTTTTACCTAAACACAGATAATTTTTACGAATTATTTATGATAACGGTTTTCGGATTTTTTTATTGCGATTTTACTGTCTTTAATGGAAAAATTGACGGTCTTACGGTTTATTGTTTGAAAATTGACGGTTTTCGCAACCCCCCTGATCCCCACACTTATGGAGGCAAGGGGCTAACAAAGACGGGGGTCTTATTTTTTAATTTTGGCTACGAAAGGGAAGGCTAATTAGAGAAAACAGATAAGAGGGCTCTAAATAGAGCTTTCACATCTATTTTCTGCTGGATTAAAGGGCAAGAGGCATCCATAAAATACGTAGCCTACCCAGAGGGGGGTAAGGGCAAACCGAAAGTGCACCTATATTGTTATCTTTTCCTGTTATTTTTTCGCATTCAGAGAGAGAGAGAGAGAGTGGCTAAAAATGAGTTAAGTTAGTACGTCCGTACGTCTTAGTCTAATTAGATTTTGGGAATAATAGAACATCATCATTATAATTGTACTCCACGGCCGTTCGTCCATACACTCGATAAGAATATCACCTGGGTGTTGCTATGACAATATGTCGCATAAAAATGTGACGCATGCGTGGTGGAGTATATTCTATTGTGTGAACCAAATAGGAGCATCAACTTTAAGAAAATGGCGGCAGTTTGAAGGAATAAATGAAAAGCGAGCAAAAAGAGACTGACTTCACCATTTCGGCTGGCATTGGCAAGGTGGGTATTTAATTCAGCAATTGTAACAATTTTCAGAAACACAAGACTAGCCTAGAAAGAAAGCCTAGAAAGTGTTTGTGTAAAAGCTTAAACACAAATTTGGGACATATATTATAAGACGTACCATACTAGTAGTATTTATACTACTAAATACAGCTACTATAATTAATAGGCTAGCTAGAGGAGCTAGAGGCTTTATGTTGGGAATGTGTGGCACACAACAGAACAGGGTAATTTTTGTAGTCTGGCTTTATGTTAAATGTTTCTTCGTAAGAGAACATGTATGGAGTTTAAACCATGATGTCGATGAGGTAAAAAGGGGACTTCTTTCTTCATAATGTTTTCCTGCATTTAATGCCAGATTGGAATCTGTGCATCTTGCACAGGTGAGGAGGTGCATTTCCTTTCCAAAAATGGCCTGGATGGATTGAAAGTAATGCAGTTGAAATTTTTGAAGCTAAAAGAAAAAAGGGTTTTTGGCTGGTGGGCACACTGTTTTGCTGTCAAAGTGTTTCTTTGGTTGGATTGATAATTTCACAATAAACTGCATGGCTGCACTGAGAGGAGAAGTGCACAGGTAAGAAGCCCCTGTCCAAGGCTTAAATTCAAATCTGGATGTCATGCGATTTTTCTGGAGTAGAGAATTTTTGGGGAAATTGAAAGGCACATTTTATTTTACTCAATAATTGTTGCTTTTTCATTTTTTAAGGATGTTCATAAATTTCTGTTTGAGAAGTACTGATTAAAAATGCCAGCACAGGGTTTGCCAGAAATTACACAGTTACTGGACTTATGGGATCAAGGCACCAAATCAAATAGGGCCGATATTCTTAGAACATTCATTGCTGGATGCAAGGGAAACACTGCTCCTGAGCTTGAAGGGAAGTTTTCAAGAGCTGCAAGTTTGTTTCTTACCCGTTTGACGACATGGCTTAGGTTGACGTATCTTTTCTCTTGATCATTTATTTACTCACTAGATCATTTATTTTCACATCAACATGGATAAAACTTGAAAATCATATTGAAAGACAGACTTTGATTTCACATAAACTTGGATAAAACATGAAAATCATAAGAAAGACAGACTTTTGTTTCTCCTAAACTTGGATAAAACAAGCAAATCCTATTGAAAGACAGACTTGAGCATGAAAATTAAGTTGAAAGACATTTTAGGCTTTACATTTTCATTTTAGGCAAGTCACACAAATACATAGTTGGGAAACAAAATATATTTACTATATTCATTTAAATGTTAACAGGTTTATAATGATTAATTTTTTTATTTTTAGTTTATTTATTATATGTTCAAAGCAGTTTTATTTTTAAAATTATGTATATATGGCAGCCCCATACCCAAGGCTTTTTTATTTAGAAGAAATACCCCTGGTACCTACATGGCCATCCATTATGCATTTTCATTGGCAACAACAATCAACATACAACCGAATCTCAAGAGATTGCAAAAGTTGATTGCGAAGCACAGACAGCAAAAGTAGAATTTGTGAAGTAGATTACACTGCATCAAAAGAAAGGAAATCTTTTGATGCAGTGTAAATTAAGCATAAGTTCACATAATTTTATGCAGGTAGTAGGTACCAGGGATATTTTCTTCTGAATGAAATTGCTCTGGATATAAATTTATATGATATGATATGTAATATAAATTCATCTTTTTATCCAATATTATTTTGCGTTGTGAGATTCCTTAATGTTATAAGGTATATGTCTGGCATTCATCTGAGATTACAATTGGAGTCAATAATGATTTTTGTTGACTCATCAAGTGGGTATGTTTTACACTATTACTAATTGGTATAGTATTATTTGTGACTATAAATCTGTAAATTTTGTGATGGTTGAAATATGTGAATTTTGATGGCTGTTACAACCTGAGTGCACTCAATTTTTTAAATGATAAATTGTTTAAGAGAAGAACCTGTGTTAATGCATGCAGTCACTGGCACACACACATCAGCACATACTTGAACAGATCCAAGCTATAGGAAAATGACTGCATGTGCTTGGTTTACACATGGCATGTTGTTGGCACTTTCTTTGTGACATTGACTGCTGTTGAAACTTTTTTCGATAACCAACAATTTTTATCGATAAGCTAAATTTAGAGATCAGAAGCTTTCCAAGTCTGCTTGGATTAAACTTAACTTCTTTGAAGTTTTTTAAATTACTCAATTTTTTAAGCTCTAACAGTTATTATTATTGTAAAACCATGTTTGAACCTAATTTCTCACATTAGATAACTCCACCTAACACACACTGATATGTGAGCTGTCTCGTGATCTTTTCTCATTTGAGTTTGAAAAGCTGTATTCTGAAGGTTTCTTATTAAGCGAGAGCAATTATTTTCAGCATATCCAAATTACCAAATTTTTAATTATACATTTCAATGTTATTTTAATTATGTACACTGCCAGCTCAAATTTCACTAACTAGCAACTAATAGTAAAAGTTAGGACCTCCTTGGGTTGATGTACTGTAATGATAGATAGATAGACAGTAATAGTAATGCATTGTTGATAGAAATTTAGAAATCTTTGACAACGTTTTGGGGAAGCATTGAATTAGTGTATTTATGAGAATTATATATTTTGTTGTACTGGACTTTTGGCTATAATCAGGATTTTTTTAAATGCTTTAGTTAAAAGTAAAGATTTGTATGTTATGTCTGCTCCTCGTTTTATTTGATGATGAAAAAAATAGTTCAATAATACTTTTTTTAAACTGTTGCATTTTTTGAAGGCACAAGTTTCTGGCTGAATTTCTTGAAGTGGGAGGAGTTTTAACGGTGTTGGAAATACTTGGGTTAAAACAAGCAAAGGAAGTAAGTTTGTGTCAATTTTTGGTATGGAGATTGGTTTATCTGCATTATTTAGTTCGACAATATATTATGGAATACATTTATTTGACAAACGACTGTTAGGAAACTTATAAATTAAGTCACATAAAATCAAATGAAAAACTGACCAATTGACTTATTGAACGAAACAGCCAGCCTGCGTGCAGACATACTACGCGTAGTCTACCGGAGCTAGGTTTAAACGAAAATAATCTCTTAGATTTCACATCGAGGAATTCTTGAAAGCAACTCACCTGATAGCATGTCATTGGTAACATAAACTTCTGGTTCTCCGGCTCTGGCAAGAATTTGTGACGATATGCATGTGTTGTCTCCCCAAGGGATACACGATTCATATCACGTACAGGGTGCATTGCCGAACATCAGAAAGCATACCAAACTTGCATATAAATATCGTCAGTTTGCACCCATTTTCATAATGAACTAAAATACTCGTTTTTATGTGTTTTGTATGCGATTTCGCAGAATAAGGCCGACTTGAAGAAATCTTTACAAATTTTGACCAATCGTTAGAGAAATTTCGGCCTAAACCCACTTTTATATGGCCGGCACTCTCATATGGCCGGCACTCTTATATGGCCGGCACTCTTATATGGCCAGCACATACCAGCCTCTAAATATTAGGATGTACTCCCTTCGGATTTTTCATTCAAGGGTTACTTTTTGATCACACTTACCTTCGGATTTTTCATTCAGAGTTACGTTTTAATCACGCTTACCTTCGGGTTTTTTTTATTAAGAGCTACGTTTTAACCATACTTAGCTTTGGTTTTTTCATTCAGAGCCACGTTTTAATCACACTTACCTTCGGGTTTTTTATTAAGAGCTACGTTTTAACCATACTTAGCTTTGGTTTTTTCATTCAGAGCCACGTTTTATTCACACTTACCTTCGGGTTTTTCATTCAGAGCTACGTTTTAATCACGCTTAACTTCGGCTTTTCCATTCAGAACTATGTTTTAATCACACTTACCTTTAGGTTTTTCATTCAGAGCTCCGTTTTAGTCACACTTACTTCTGGATTTTTAAGTTACAAAAAGAACAAAATTATGTAGAATTTTAATTAAAATCTCTTCACCATCACAAAATCCGGTTAATGAAATTTTATTTTTATCCTCTAAATATCTTGTTTTTAGGAAATGTTTGCACTTAAGAGATGGATCCACTTTCTAAAGGCATTACTAATAGTTTAATTTTTTTTTTGAATTTTGGCTTTTTCAAGCTTTTTCGGGTTTTTCAGGCATCTTTTTCTAGTATTTGGTAGTAACTTCGTAAAACGTGAAACGTAGACAAACGAATTATTCTACAACGTAACTTTTGATTTCTCATTTTGACTTGATGGATGGCCAAACTTTTGATTTTGCATTGTAATGAGTTTTTGTTATTTCCGCAGTCCACGAAAATTGAAAAAGCATTCCACGATGCTCTCTTTTTAGAATTTTTAAATGTGATAATTGGAGTTACGTTTTGGTTTATTTTTGACTTCAAAAATCTCGACCCACACACGGGGAAATGTGGTACTTTACACTGACGTAATTGAGTGTCGCAGGGCAAAGTGTTAAAATTCTAACTCTGTGTTATGTGTCCGTTATATTGTTTTTTTTATATTTCATGAAATGAATACAATCGCAAGGATTACAAAGAACGATACTACAGGGAGCGTGTAAATACATATCAACCCTATGGCCTTCACATAAATCAACCAATACAAGTTGATGTACAAATAATAGTTACAAAAACACGTAGAATGAATTAAAAAAATTACAAAATAACATATGTGAGAGGAAATTATTTTTCATATAATTCCATGCATAGAAAATCACATAAAACTTTCTGATGACCTAATGAAACCTATTGTTGCTTCGAGAATTTTTGTATTTGATTGATTGAAATGGCAATTTATCATGAGTGACGATATAAAATAATTGCTAAAAGCTTATCCTTATCATTTAGAGTTGAAAAATTAGATATTCCATTATTTTCTAGTATTGTGTTTATAGTGTTAATTAGATTTACTGGGCACGCACAATGTCCTTTATATCATTCATTTGGTGAATTTTTTTCAGGAAGATAAAGCTGAGAGTTTACGACTTCTAGCGTGTATTGCAAGCACAGGTCGAAAGTACAAAGAGCTGATTTGCGAGAGTTTTGGTATGACAGTAAATTATTTTGATAGAATTTTTATGTTCGTTTTTTGTGATTTAAAACATCTACCGGGCTGACCAAAAGAGTTCACCCCTTTGAGAAATTAACAAAATTGTAGTTTCTTTATAATGCTGCATCAACTAACATCTTCTTCAAAACATAACACACTTGCCAAAACAAAGTTTGAGAAGGTTATGTCTGACAAGAATATTTGTCCAGAAAATTTTCGAAAAAGTACAAATCTTTTCTACATTTGTGACATTTCCGATAACTTCAACGCTGGGGTGGGTAATTGCCTACACTGCCCCTCCCCCCGGCCAATGTGCCACTGTCGTAAAAGTCGCTTAACTAACTGCAAATTTTATGACAATGAAGAGATTCATTATGTTTAATGTGACTCATTTTAGGTGTGAGAGCCATAGCGGAATGCCTTGCCAAATCTTCTGCAACTGATACCCAAGAACTTGCTCGATATCTTCTTCAAGATTTGGCAACAGTAAATATGATTATTTTTATATCTTCAGCTAATTTTTTGTTTGTTAAATTTGTGCACATTTACATGGATGATGTGAATGGTCAGTTGTTGCACACGCGTGAGACCCGGCTGGGCTCCCAGTTGTCCCCCGAAATGTTGTTATGCTGCTGAGTTTTCCATATAGCTCCTTGTTTGTTTTGCGGTCTCTCCAACTAAAACCAAGGACTGCTC
>JAYJMH010058571.1:0-12548 GCA_036873815.1 Phacellophora camtschatica | reverse complement strand
GGGATTTTATCTTGTAAATAAGATCCCATTTGGATCTCCTTCGCAGTGGATAGTAAAGTCTGCACGCAGGCTACCTTCTTACAGAGATGCGCAGGCGCAAGGTGCTCTTTGGTCATCAGGAGAAATATTTTTCCTCTACGCTACTTAAGTGTATTTCTTTTATTTACTCGAAAAAAATGGCCTGCGGATGGTTATTATGATGTATAAGAATGTCTGAAAATGACTTCCCATAACCAGGCGTGAACACAACCACAGTATCAGTTCCTTTATAAATATGCCACAATGCTTGAAGTTGAGCTGCTTTCACCGTGATTCTAGTGCTCTGCATACTCATACTGCATACTAAAAAATTGCGATATCTTTCCAATCCATTTTGCAAAATAAAAGGAAACAAACAAATAGTTTACAAGTTGAATTCGCTTTCCACAGAAACTTCGTTTTCTTTGGTTATTCACAATCCCGGCTAATTTACATAAATTAACTTGCATAAATTAACATAATCTGTGGTATTTGTGACTATATTTTCAGGTGCTTACCAGGGCCTCATCTAGCCATATACTGGAGTCCTGGGTATTAACAGGATGGAATTTCCCTAGAAACAAACGAAGCAAAATTTAAATTCTTGATTTTCAGAGAGAAAAAGTGCATATTTGATTCTTTTATGTCTTATTCAATGAACAGGGACAATTCTTACTCAAAACTGTAGTTCTATAGAAAAACCAAAATTCTAGAAATTTTTACCATCGTCATCATCAAATTTACCTGTTAAAGACTATAGTCCCTGTGGATATGTATAAACACACGTGTCACTTCATCAGATTTACAAGACGGTTGAAATCGTTCTTGCTTTAGAGAACTTTGCTCTTTTGTTAAATTGTAGACTTGAAAGGAGTGAAATCGACCGACTCGAAACTCATGACATTTTTATTGTAAGGCCTAAAATGCTTCAATTGCAAAACTTGTTGTTTTCGCTGCAAGGAACTTTTGGACATAACTGGATATATGATCGCCGCTACATTTGCGTTTTTAATAATCGAGGTCACAAATTACTCGTATTTTATCAGGATGTTTAATAGATGTGTTTACGAAAAGTTTCATATTCATGTTTTTGCATAACATTTGCAAAACACATGTAAGGTTTTCTTGGGACACCCGGTATTAATATTTGCCCGTTTTTTTAACGCGATTGCCCTGCCGCTTATTTAATTTTGGTCGCTCTATAGACTCTTGCTTTAATTTGAGTCCCCTGCATAGAGTTAGTCTTGTCGTATTTAGGCCTCTGCATGGATCTTCTTTTTAGTTTGGGGCCCCTGAAAATAGTCTTGTTTTTGTTTCTTTCATAAAGATAGACATTCTATCGAAGATTCGCGCGATAAGGAAAAGGTTTTCTTGATGGTTTCAGGGCTTGGCTGTGTTTGTATTAAGCCAAAGGAAAGGGCGAGGCGACAAAAAATGCGCACGCTCAGCTCCCAGTGGCAGGGGCTTAGGCAATACATTTGCCCCAGGGCATTAATTCTCTCGGCGTCCTTGTTAAATGGCCATTAATAATGAATGTTTTGTTTTATAGATAATATCTCCCAATAATTGATTAACTGATTTTTTTTGGCAGTGTCCTGGCCATTTATAAAACTTATTTTTTTTCTCAAAACATATTCGATAATATTTTGTGGAAAACTCAATTTTACCTTGAACATTTATTCTCGTGGATCGTTTTTGGACAGCGTGATAGCATTTTAAGCCAATATGAAGAGTATGGCCAAAAACGCGCATAAAAATGTATGCGGCCCTGGTTATGGAAGTGTAGCCTCTTCTTAATATGTTCTCTTAATGAAAGCAATTCCTTAATGCGAGTAGGCAGGTTAGTCATTTGAAGCTGTATGCATGTGCCTATAGTGCTTTTTGTACATTTTCAAACTTTTTTCCGGTCCTACTTAGAGATTTCCACATTTGTCAAAGTAGTCTCTTAATTTAGTATTGGTTATTATCAATTTTCAAGAATAATGTGATTCCCTGGTACCATTCCCTAAAATTGATGTGAAACCTGGTACTACTGCTCTAATTTCAGGAGCAACCTGGTACCAAACCACGTGGTACCGGTACCTAGGACTCATACCTAGGTCATTCCTCTTATGATGAAATAGAATTAAAGTTACCCTGGGTACCAACTGGAGTTAACTTGGAGCAAGTGTAGAGAATTCCATGTATAAATCCTACCAACTGTTTGGAAATCAATTTTTTTGCGAAAGCTCCACAGTAACATCTGACATTAAGGTTTAGCAAAATTTTAAAATTAAAGATTGCTGGAATGGCTATCGAGCCTGTTTTTGGATTCTAATAGCAGAAAATGTCGAGTTTTTCAGCAAAATTATAATTTTAGACAACTAGATTGACTGTCGTGAACATATTTTGGTTTCTACAGTACATTAATAAACTATTTCCAGGGAGTTGTTTTGCAAAATTTTACACTTAAGATTCAAGGCTGGCGTAGCTATTCCTCGTTCAAAGGTACATTTCTAACACATGATGAAAATGAGAAAAACAGGGATTCCTCTCAGAAAAAATTTGAAGTGTAGAACGCTATATGGACTGTCATGTCATATTTTCTAACACGAATGCTTGTCGGCAAATTGCAAGTCGTGATCCGACAAATGTTTCGTTTGTGCAGACAGATAAAGTATTGAGGGTACAACGGCCATATAGCGTTCAACACGTTCAACACTATTGAGGGTACAACACTTACTTTTTAAAAATCTTTTCACAACTGCTGGACTGATCTTGAGGATCGTCGATGAATGCTCGTTTGCTCTTGCTCGTTGGCTGGAAATTCTGCAGAAATTTTCATTGCAATAGCAACTAAAACTCTTTCTTGTAAAATTCGCAGCCAGTTCTCCCGGAGGCCCTTGAGGTCAGAGACAAGACTATGCAGATTGGAAACCTCGACATCGATGGCTGTTTTTCGTGCCTGAATAATTTGGTTTCTCTGGTCAATAGCCACGAGAACTTTAATCCAAAATCCTGACATCACAATGCAAACGAAGGAAGATACATATTTGATTACACCATTCACACCGATTGTTGTTTTGGGTGTCAGGTTCAAAAGAAGAAGTTGCCCCAGTGCAGTTCTGATTCCAGGGAGGTGAGCAGCAAACGGGCGTACAAATGAAACACGATCAGTCCACCTATTGCCAGACAAGCCGTGCAGCGATGGCCCAATGTTGTTTTCAAGATTTTCCACATCTGTGAGCTGCTGGTGAAAATATTGTAGATGGTTTGCACCATGCCAAAAAAAAGTGACAGCTTCTGTGCAGGATTTTGCAGAGTCTGCCTCACAAAGATTGAGGGAACGGCAAGCACAAGGCGAATAAAGACTCAAAGGATTGATGGGCCTAATATGAGATTGTGCACCATTGTACTTTCCGGACATATTTGCTGCGTTGTCATACCCTTGCCTCTACAATCTGCGATTGGTTTTTTCCAGTTTTATTGCAGCAGTCAACAAACGCCAAAATCGCTCTTGTATAGAAAATGTATCATCTTCTCTTTTCAGCTACCGGAGAATGAATATTGTTTGCTTCATGTGGCTTGAGTCAAGGGTTTCATCCACCATAATTGAAAAATATTTTGCACTTTCGCGTTCTTTCAAGATGCAATATCTAACTTTTGTTGGACACACGTTGATGAACTCATTTTGCGATTGAGGAGAGAGATAATGGGCTTGCAAACGTTTACCTTTTTGCTGCGAAGATTTCACTTTCGAAATGTGCTCTTGAGGGAGAGGGTCATAGTGAGCCAGCAATTCAAGGATGCCAAAAATGTTGCCATTGTCAACATTCCCAATTCGATCGGATGATCCATCGAATGCAAGACCTCTTTCTCCGAGAAATATGGTGACATCAGTGATTAGATTCTTCTATTGCTCTATTTGAGACAAAATCCCTTCTTCAATCATCATAGCAACCCAAGCATTCATTTCCAAGCGTGTCTGCAGCTCTCGCTAAGAAAGGTAGCATTCTCGATGTGATGAACTGTTTTCCTGATTTGGAACTCTGGTCCATAATTTCTTCCATTTTACATCTTTGTCCCAGCCACCAGCCGAAGCTAACACTGAATTTGTAGGTTTTGTGACAGTATTGGCAAACAATCTACATGGGAAGCAATACAGTGCGTGTTTGGATGAACTGAACAGAAGCCATTTTCGTTCAATACTTTCACCATTTTGTTGCTTGCAAGGCAGAATGGAAGTCGGAAATTTATTTCCATCAGTATCACCTGGCATTTGATTAGGATACGGAACTGACCAGCCTTTACAATGTTCTCAAGCTGACTGGTCGTCGGAGAAGCACACAGGGTTCCAATTTCAATGTGTGGAAGCTTTGTCACAGTTTCAACACATTCAAGTTCAGCTTAAGCTATTAGATCATTCCCTTCTTCTGCAATTACTGTTTCTTGTTTGTTTTCAGGATCCAAAATGTTATATCTTCTTCGCTGACAGTATCTCTATTTTTTTCTTCATTTGGTTTTTTTACTCCAACTTGAAACAATGTTCTAGAACCCTTTTGCACTTCTTGATTTCTTTTTTCTCATTCACTCTTCTTCTGCGCATCAGATTTGTGTTTATTAAAAAGACATTGTACCTTTTTACTCTGTTTTAAATTTTGGTTCTTGATTCTGTCATGTTTCAATTTATATAAAACCTACCAATTCAAAATTATCAAGTATGAATGAAAACAAAAATGTATGACGTGTTTTAATGACCCGCCTGTTAACCCTATTTGGCCCGGGTAGACAATTTGATATTTGTCGGGGGGGGGGGGACATTTTGGCCCCCCCTTCTTATTTCAGTAGTCAATAGGAATATGGTTATAAAACCTCCCACACATAATAAACAAACATTGTATATTTTAAAAACAGCGTTAATTAGCATCTAATGAATGTTGCTAGGCAACCAAAAACAATGGCAAAATGTGCAAAAATAGTTATTCAACCTAAAAGGCAATATTACTTGTTAGAACCAATAAAAACTTCGATAATTATAGGGAAAACATAATTTCAGATTCATATTATATAATTAAAGAAACAAAATTTTATTTTGAGAAACAATAGGGCTTAATTAGAGTTTTTTTGAAAAATAATCAGTTAAATTATGATAATTGCAAGTGTGAATAGTTGATTTTTAATTGCCAAACTTCTCTGATAGATTAATGAACAATTGTACAAAATCGATACATTTTGCTATTTAATGCAGTTATCCATTCATTATATGACGTCATATAAGTATAACGTCATATATGTTAAAAGTTGCATACGTCCGCGAAAATTAACAGAATATATATCAAAAGAACGTACTGCTTGAGGTGAATCGAATGGTGTCGTTTGTGAAACGATTAGCTAATTGTCAGTTAAATTAGAGGTATTTTTACGGTTATGTTCTGAACCACTTGCCAAATAAACTAGACCATAATTATACTATTGTTGTAAAGCCAATAACATTTCAGGAAAAGTCAAGAAGTTTTAGCACCTTACTGCAAGTAGTTTGGATGATATTCAACAGTGTTTGGCATGGGCGGCCATAATGCCCTCCCCTTCGGGCCAAATAGGGTTAACGAGATGTAAATCTTTGGGTGTGTAGATGTCTAACGGAAAAGGCGAATAATGAATGTCGTTCAATTTAATATAGTTACATCATAGCATAGTTTATGACGCAAGAGCACTGGATTTTCAAAAGGCCCCGCCAGTCATCTTTGGGCCTGATAGGTTGTTTCAAAAAAGCGTCATCAATTTTTAAGGCAGGAACAACGCAAGACAAAACGAGCACAAAAACGAAGAATATAAATTAAATTATTTAAATGCCAATATTTCGCCCTGGCATACAGGGCTTCCTCAGGCTAAAACGAATATTTTTCTTCGATCTCAAGGTACATCCTGATTAAAAAATGTGCTAAGGAGCCCCTTCGGGGCCCTCAACTGTGTTGGTAAAAAATTTTGGCAAATAATTTTTACGGGCCCGGCCTTATACCCCCCATCTTTCAACGCTACTGATGAGATTTGGCTATTATCTCCATCGAAAGGCAACGGTCTGTTGATATTGGTCAGGACCTTAATATCTTTGTATCGATGAAAAATAGAAGAAAGGATTTTCATTTGTAGTTTTAAAAACAATTCGAACAACAAAAATTGATATGGACTGAATCATTTTGTTTACGTTTCATACATACAGTATATATATAAATAAGAATGAATTTGATTTTGTTCAAAAATTTCTATCGGAAAATTCAGGATGCTTGCCCCCCCCCCCCCTCACATAGACTTGCCCCAAGTATATTTCGTACCAAGTCACAAATTTTTATTCCGTGCTCAATATATCGAAGGAATGCCATATTGAGTCATAGAATTCCCCAGAGATGTAGGAACCGGGGGGGCACGTGCCCCTCCACTTTTTTTGCAAACATGGAAAAAGTGCCCTCAAAACTGAAAAATGTGCCCTTTTTCACGTGAAATTCGAAAAGTACCCTTTTTTACTCCAAAAAGTGCCCTTCTATAATCAAGAATTTTTTTTTAAAGCGCCAATTTTAGTCCCGAAAAAGTATATTATAGGGCCCTTTTTCTCGAAGATTAATAAAAAATCGTATTGTTACAATTTTGAAAAAATTTATTACAAGAAAGTGCCTTTTTCAATGTTGAAAGTGCCGTTTTAATAAGTGCCCTTACTTAATTTCAAAAAGTTAAAAGCCAAGAGCCCTTAAAAATGCCGTTAAAAACTGTTGTCTGTGGTCAATGCGTAGATTGAGTCTTTGGTCAATGCCTACGCAACTTCTCTAAGTATAAAGTCTTATTATCTATTTCCGATGGAGCACGGAGAAGGCTTGCTCATTTTTGTGCAGTACTTTTTAATGCTCAGAATTTCGATTTTCTAATTTCTCGAAATAGGCTGAAAAAATGTAAGCGAAAGAAAAATTTATATTTCGTTTGGAATAATTTATTTACTAATTAGCTTTACTAATTACCGTTCCCAGCCTTTTCCGAGAGTCTAAGGGCATGTGTATATAAAATTTTCCAGACCCCCGTCAGTAACTTTCCGCTCCAGTTTTTAGGGCTGGTGACACCGCTGATTAGAGATAGCAGGCAGAATTACATCATGATTATATCGAGAAAGAAACCTAACAAGGGGGGGGGGGATAGAAATTCGAGTGTTTGGAATAGCGGACAGTTGAGTTAGCAGATGTAAATTTTATATATAATTTAATAGGTTTTCACCAATCTTTATCTGAAGAGCAATTTAAATTTCTTTTAAAGGGAATGTTTAGGGCAAAACTGGTCAATATAAAGCAGCAATATTTAGGATTAGCTAGCTTGTATTTAGCGTGAGCTATTAGTTAGCTTCAGTTAATTATTTGATGACCTTTAAGCAGTTTCTTAATGTCATTATGTACAGATAAAATATATTTTAGAATCTAGGTATTAAACTATCATGAGAGTGTCATTTCAATTTGAATATAGATTCGTTATATTTGGATACTAATGTTATATCCGTTATATCATTTCAAATAATAGGTTGCAATATTTGATTTGACCGTATGCTCGTGTAAAGATCATCCCTACAAGCAGAAATGGGGGAGTGGTGTTTAGGGCGTGGTCATAAAAGAACTGGGTGTTGTCAAAGTGCCCTTCAAACCTTGTGCCCCCCCCCCCCATTATTCAAATGCTTCCTACGTCTCTGGCATTCCCTCGATATAATGAGTACGAAATAAAAATGTGTGATTTGGCACCAAATGGACTTAGGGCAAGTCTACCCCCTACACACAAAGTTGTGAATTTCCGTATCTGACATAACATAACATTCCCGTGAGGGAGAATTTGAAAAAATTATTTTCAAATACAATTCTCGTTAACAACCTTGAAGCGCGTGCGCGGACAAGGCTTTCTGCTGTGCAAAATTTATGCGGTCTTAGAATCCAGGGAATGGAATGTCAAGATATTTTTGAGAATTCAAAGCACAACGGATCGATAACTTTTAGAAGATACCCCCGATTTAATTTTCATACCCATGCGCAGTACGCAGAACTTACATCTCTCAAATTACTTGGCATGCGCACAAAAAAATTGCCAGGGGGTAAATTGATTTGCACAAAACATAACATGCTTGGTGTTCTGAACAAGAAAGGGCGTCACAAGCAGATCGTGACAAATAGAATAGTATGCAAGCTAGTCGAAGATGTCTTTGTACTTTGCCTTATAATAATTAATTGTACATAAAATGTAGCTATCAGTGTGCACGGAAAAGGCCTTTACCACGAATGGGTTGCGGTCAGAGTGTAGAAGAAAGAGAGGCAGTTTCTCGCAGCAAGGCAATAGAGAAACTCTTGAAACAAGATGGCGACAATGCTTACAAGGAAATCAAACTGCTGCTTCTAGGTATGTATTTACGTTGCTTTATCAAAATTGAAAGGAATCATAACGTTGCTACGGCTATTCTTCATTGTCATGAGATTTGTACGCCTAAAATTAGCGCACGGAAATCATACACGCTTCACTTGAACTGCACTTTTTGTTGGGTGGTACTTGACTTGATCCCCAGCTAACCAGACTGGGCTTTTGCTACAAAAGTCTAGACCTGATATAAGTCCAGGCATTCACACACGCAAGAATCACTCCCATCTCAATCGATTCATCGTTTTGTACCTTGTCCTTCTCCTATAAATTTTGAAGTGTTAGATTATACAAACAATGTATAATTAAGAAAGTATGAATGATTTGGAATTATATTCTGCTCGTAAAGTCCCGTGCATGCGCATTTTGGTAGGTATGTTATTTGATATTTACGCCACCCAATGCGACACGCAATGTTCTTTCCTTCGTTTTAATATGTCTTCTGGCAAGATTCCCGTTTTATTGTGTCAAAGTCGATGCTATGATCTTTGATTTTTGAATGTCTTTGCATGTATTCTATAAGCCCATAATAATAGGCCCCAGCTGGAATAGGCCTAACAATGTTTTGGTTGGGTCTCCATGGAAAGACACAAAACAGCAATCATTGGGGGAAAATGCTAGGAAAGAATCGAGTTAAGGAATATTTATATTTATTTGTCATAGGTTAAAATGCTTAAAATAAAGATGACCACATTTTGTTGCTTTTTCATGCATTTTACGATTGGCTCATTTTATAAAATCCAAACATTCATCATTTTTTAAATACATCAGGAAATTCCCCCAAAATAAGAAATATCTACTAAGTTAATGTTTCAGCTTTGAAACAATGTGATTCAATCACTCCAGTCAGTCAACTCCCTGGCTTTATATCACATGTCAAAGAGAGAAGCTGTTCACCTTGAAGAGCAATTGGGAATGATGTAAAAACCAGTTTGTTTTCACCAAGTGATGAATCTCAAGGAAAGAAATTTCATTTTGAAATTAAATGGAAATTGCATGATCTGCTCACATCAGCAAAATTTGATATGATACTTTCTTGACCTTGACATGATTCATAAACAGAGTTGTAGGACACTTTTAGGTAAACTCTAAAAAGGGCACATTACAAAAAATGGAAGGGCCTGTCCCCCTGGTCCCTATGTCACTGCTCATAAATTTCTTTGCCTGTTTATTATATACATATAAGAAAAATGGTGCTTTTCCTTGAAAAACAAATGGTGCTTTTCCTTCAAAAATAAAGATAACCAAATTTTCTTCACTACAATCAGTCCTTCAAAAGTTGCTTCCCCCTTGGAACTGATTTTCCTAAAATGGCACTTTTGAGTTATGTTGGAATAAATATAACTGGATGACAAATCTTCCCCCAAATCGAAGGGCTTCTAAACTCTTCAGGTTGATAATCATTTATGTGTATTCAGTAATTTTGTGGCACAAATTTTTATTGTATCAACTGCAAAGTGTTTGGGTTGTCAACAAATGGTAAACATTTGCTGATCTTAATTCTGCCATGCTGTGCATATGTTAGGTGATTTTATATATTCCATTTGATTTTTTTAAATTTTTTTACAAACTAGCAGATTACTCAGAGATAAGATACATTTTAGCTTTGCAGACACATGCTTTTATTGCTTTTGAGAAAAATTTGGATTTGAAAGTAAATTTTTGTGGAAAAATTTTTTTGGTATTATTTTTGTATCCCTTGATACTGTGCTTATCATTGAAGAAACATTAAAAAATTGACCTGCCTTTTGATACTTCTTTTGCTTGATCCCCTGCCAGAAAAATGATACATCCCTAACTATAAACAAGCTAAAGTGCAACTTGGTATATTATAGCACTGAACATTTGGTGGTGCACACAATTTTTCTATCAATCAAAATTACTACCAAAAAATGCTGATTTCACCACCAAACAAAAACTTTGTTTCATGACTCTTTGAAATCTGGCACAATTTGAAATGTGTGGCATATTATTGTTGAAGTTATTAGCCATCATACTTCCAAGGCATTTAATTGCATCATGTGTGTGCAAGAAACATTTGGAAACATGATCATATTGTGTATCAAATCGGACACAAACTTCTGTCTAACTCATGGCAGATATGACTGCCATTACATATACGATATGGCTATTATAAAATGATTGTCAGAGTAACAATTGCACACTGCACTGAAAGTATTTTAAGCTGAAAACAGTGCCAGGTGGACCATAAACAGTTCACCTGTTTAAAAAGGTTATATAAATCAATCATGCAAACCAATTTTTAAGATTGTTTTTATGCTGTGATATAAATGGCCAAATTAATTCTTGACGTGTTACACATTTCAGTAATAATTTTAATTTCTCAAAATTTTGAATAAAAAATAAAACTTGTTAGCATTTTGATAGGAACATTTTTCTAAGCAGGTAGTAAGGCTGGAAGTTTAGGAAAATTAAGAACAAGAATACTTTCAGGCTGAAATTGGATCAGTGTGCATGTAATGCCCATATAATACCAAATATAACTGGGAAAATAAGAACAATCTAAGGAAAATTTAAGAACATTGAGGCTGAACACAATTTTATATGTTCTTACAAAAACGTAATGTACTGGGTTTTGGCACATGATCACATGATGTTAAGCCAATAAATAAATAATAATAATTCAAATAATCTAACTACTCTTCCTAATAATTTAATTACCATGAGTGGACTTGCGCCTTTCTGTACAGAGATCTCACCAAGGAAACCAAACATGGAACAAGATGATTTTTTATAAAGATCATTCATACATACAACCTGCCAGGTACGAAGGTACACCCAAGGTATTTGTAGTCTGAAGAAGATTTGATCTGAGTTTCTCCAAAATTCATTTTCATGTTTAAAACTCTACCCTGTTTATTGAGTACCATAATCATAGCCTTCTTAACATTCACTTTAAGTTTCCATGTATGTGTAAAAGCTAGTAGCTTCCCTAAAGATCTTTTGCAACCATTCTCCATTTCCGACATTATCAGCATATCATCTGCATACCATTAAGCAGTTGAAAGGGTCATTTCCGAGTTTAACTGGTTGACAATCCTTGTCAAATATTTTGACAATGTCATTTAGGAAAATATTAAACAGAGTTGGTCCTATCCTTGATTCAAATGACTAGTTCTGCTCGTTGGCAGCTTGATCACTGCGGACAAACCAATAGATTAATCAAACTAATAAATTTTAGACTTGATTTAGTGCAAACAAGTTTATAAAGCAGTCCACAATGCCAAACAGAGTCATACGCTTTAAAAAATCAACAAAACATGCATAAACCTTTTTGTTCCAGGCAAAATATGAATTCAGCAATGTGTTTAGTATGAACACATGATCAGCTGATCCTCTGTGAAAACCAATCTGATTTTGATCACCAAACACATGTTAAGATGATTTACTAGTCTTTCATTTAGAATGGATGTTAAGAGTTTTTACAAGCAACTAGTAACTGTTATTCCTCTGTAGTCATTTGGGTCATGAAATCCAATATTTCTCAATTCTTGTTTCTTCACATAGTTAAAAATAATTCAGAGAAATGTCAAGTTGCATGTAGAAATTATAAATTACCATAAATTTAAAAAGTAAACTCCCAAACAGTAATTACAGTACCTTTGAAAAATCTATGCCTAAAAATCAAATTTTAAAAGCATTGCTCTATAACTTTTTTTCACATTAATAAAACACTTCTGTTTTCTAAAATCAATTCCAGCTTTCATATCATTATATAGCAAAACAATTGAAGATTTTAAAATGAAATTATAAATTTAATAATTTTTTAAAGTGGCAAATGCTTTTCTGGCCCACCTGGTATTGCATTGTGCTGATTCTGAATATTGCTGCCAATCAAGCTCCTTGTCATGCTGCCATGTACAGGAAAAGCTAAATTAATTGTTACAATGTCGAAAATTTCACCAGCATATTAAAAACAATGACATTTTTCCGGTTTAAAAGCGACCGGGTTTTGATGCATGGTATAAGCTACTATGATAAATAAATATATCACGTTATTGCAAATTGTCATCACTTCATATTGTTAGAATTGATGTTAGAAATTGTTAGAAATTATGCAAAAATATAATTTTCTGGTTTAAAACGCTTTAAAAGATGTT
>JAYJMH010058560.1:0-12549 GCA_036873815.1 Phacellophora camtschatica | reverse complement strand
AACTCGAACAATTTCCTATGTCCCGTGCGACCTTTCTGCACTGAATTGTCCCTCGATAACTCGAACTCCCGATAACTTGAACAAATTTTTGCTTCCCTTGAGTGTTCAAGTTATCGAGGTTCTACTGTATTCATTCGCAACATACACATTGAGAATTCTTTTATTTTATATTGATGCCGCTATGGCCAAGCTTTAGTTCTAATAATTTAGTTTTTGCTTGACTTTGAGGAAGTGGCTTCAACCTAAAGATTGATACCTCGTTGGCTAAAATCTATTAAGTGTACTAAGGTATACTAAGGTAAAGCCAACGTTAATGGCTTTAAGCAGATTGCAAAAACAGAAATCCTCAATTTTTGATTCCATTGAGTATAAACCATTAATTGTTGGGTAGATTTCGGCAAACAAGGTATCAAACTTGAATTGAAGCCTCTTGGGTATATCGAATTCAAGCAAAAACAGAATTATCAGAACTAAACCTCTTCCACAGCATCTTTGCGAACACGAGGACATGTTTTTGGGCCACCCGATCTATTTTCACTTCTGTTCAACTAGACTGCTACCAAGGATTTAATTTTTTATCAACATCTACTTTTTAATTGACCATTGCAGTTCTAACATCAAATCAATAAATACCACCGATACTCCCTTCATGAAAACATTTTAAATATATTGTATTGAATTATCGTAAAATCCTACTTAATCTTTTTCTTTTTATTGAGCCCTTTTTTCTAACAAGTCCTTTTTCTAGTAGAACCCTTTATTTTCAAACATTCAATATTTCAAGAATTCTCAAATGAACATAGCTCGATAGAGCTCGCCTCATATGAATGTACTTTTCCCAATAGGTTGTTGTGTTTTATTGTAAAGACGCTCGAATCTATTTTGTAAGACTTTAACGCTTTTATCATCCTAATGAACACTAATTCCATAATTTTGACAAATCATTTCAAAATAAGGTCTTCCTTCTGTTTAGTTTTTTTAGAATCCTTTCTTTCTGTTTAGTTTTAAAAATTTACCATGAATTTGGTTGGCTTCGTCGTAATTTGATGGCAGGTGTATTTTTTCAACTTTAATTAACTATCTAAATTGAAGTTGAAGACCTGAGAGATTAATTTTAGTTGTTTTTATTCATGCTGGAAGATTTATTTAATTTGTGAGTTCTTGCAATAAGAAGATATGACTCTTTACAAATTTATCACACAATCAGTTATTAATTTTTTATCTTTATCTTTAATTACACGATTATTTATTGATAAGCAACTGCTTTATGAGCAACTGCACTGAAGTTCGTCTGAGCAACTCAACTTTTGATATAAGAAAGAAATAAGCAACTTGCAAGAGGCAAGTAAGCAATTTTTAGTAATTTAGCAATTGGACCAACATCTTGTCTTTTCGTAGTAGGGGATTGTTGTCGTGAATGTTAATGTTTAAGTCCAGAACTACTACTTTCAATTATCCAGTAATATTTTCAACTATTATTTAAGGTACTTGGAGGCTTGAAAATCTTAAATTTTTTCGAATTTGTTGAAAAAGCTTTTTCTTCGTAAATTTGAAATTCGGTACTTGCTTCATCGAAAAACAAGTCAACTGGGAACAGAAATCGAGTTCAAATAATAAAAAAGGAATTTTATAGGCAGCCTGGTAGCATCATAAAAAAATTTATCCGCAAGGATTTTGATTTATAAACATGGAATCGGTTGCAAATTTTTACCTATGAAAATAACACCCAAAAAGTTGGAGAAGATACCATTTTGTTGCTTGTTTTTCCCGCTTTCTGATCGTGCAATTTGTTTTATTACTTCATGTAGTCCAGAATCATAATCACTGTGTTTTCCGACCTTCATCGAACAATAGAATTCTCGTTGCCATGGAAAATTACAATTTTGGAGTTTGTTGATTGGTCTAGCGTATCACGTGAACGAAATATTGATCGTCTACTCACTCTCATTTGTAAATAACTGGCCTAACTCTTGCCCGAATTGCACTTTTGCTTGTGAATATTTTACGTTTAGACGGAGTATCACTAAGTTATGGGAAAAACAAAATTTCGATCAAGAAATACATTCCTTGGCCGTCGCAGGAAACGATCAAAGCGTCTTGAAACTGCCGTTGATGTAGAAGAAGAAGCCATCACAAGAAAGTCTGCCACTGCAAGAAAATTCAGCTTGATGGAAGTGGAACTGTCAGGTTCAGATGCAGCAGAAGAAGGTATTGACAAAGGATCTGACAACTATTTATTTGTTCAGAAAAGTGTTCTGAACAGTCTGATAAAGAAGTTGCTCTGCTCAGAATGTCAGAACAGTGGACTGAACTTTGATGTTGATTGTGATAAGTCATATGGTTTTTCTGTGATGGCAAAAATTACTTGCAGCACGTGTATGAGCACCCAGGCAGAAGGGTTTTTATGTGAGAGGTTGGGAAACGAAGTAAATGCGAAGACAAGAACACCGTTTGAAATTAATATGAGGGCAGCAGTTGCATTCAGGGGCATTGGATGTGGGCATACTGCAATGAAAGAGTGGAGTGCTATAATGAATTTGCCTGGGTGTCTTTCAAAAAAGTCATATCAAGCCCTGCAGAAAAAGATCCTTGATGGAAGTCAGAGAACCTATTCTGAAGTGTCCACCACAGTCGTGGAGAAGATCAGAGGAGCCTATTCCAACATTGGAGTAGTACCTGATGAAAATGGTATATTGGATATTGGTGTGTCGTTTGATGGGACCTGGCAAAGAAGAGGGCATGTATCACATAATGGCCTCTGTACAACCATTGAACTTTTGACAGGGTTACCAATTGACTACGAGGTTTTATCCAATCATTGCTCAAAATGCAAAAAAGGACCAGCCCCGTCAGATGCTGACTATGCCAAATGGAAGGAGGAACATGCCAAAGATTGCCAGAAAAATTTTGATGGGACATCAAATGCAATGGAAGTTGAGTGTGCCAAGCGTATGTGGGGGAGATCAGTTGAAAAATTTGGTTTCAGGTACACAACTATGCTGTGTGATGGAGATTCGAAGTCATTTGATGTACTAGTAGAAACAGCTGTTTATGGAAAAGACAAGGAAATTACAAAGGAGGACTGTGTAAATCATGTTTCCAAAAGAATGGGAACTGCACTGAGAAACTTAAAGGCAGAAGCAAAAGCACAACACAATCCAATTGGGGGGAAAGGGAAGCTCACAAAGGAGAAGATGACAAAGATTCAAAATTATTATGGAAGAGCCATAAAGGATAATGCCCACGATATTGATCTCATGAAGAAACGAATCTTTGCCATTCTTTATCATCTCTCATCCACAGATAAAGCACCAAAGCATGTTCACTGTCCTCCTGGGAATAATTCTTGGTGCTTCTGGCAAAGAGCTACTGCTCGAGGTGAACAACCAGGAAACCACAAGGAACATGACACCATTCCTGTAGCTATTGGTCAAAAACTTGTTCCAATTTTTCAACGTTTAACTGAAAGAGGTCTGTTGGAAAGATGTAAGCACAACAGAACTCAGAATCCAAATGAGTCACTCCATAATGTGATTTGGAGATTCTGCCCCAAAATTAATTATGTAGGAAGAAATGTGATTGAGACCAGTGTTTGTTTGTCGATTTGTCAATTTTCCATTGGGGCAACATTTAAGTTGTTACTTTTTAAAATACTTGGGACATCTGCTGGCAAACACCTTGTCGAGGCTTCCAGAGTAAAATCTCAGGAAAGACTTAGATTGGCAGAAAGAGCATGTGACGAAGAAAGAAAGTTGAAAAGAAGAAAACTGAGGTATGAGAAAGGTGGAAAAGAAAAGAAGGCAAAGGCAAAGGAAGGAACAACATACAAGCCAGGATCGTTTTAGGACATATTTTAGTAATTGTTATTTTAAGATGCAAACTATTGACAACTTTGGTTCGCATTGGAACTTGAAATAAAAAGTGAACATATTAATTTTTAATGACATATGTTGTCAAATGTTGAACTTTAATATGATTGAAAGCTTAGGAAGAGATATTAAGAGTTTTTGGCTCCTGAATTTTAAAGCATCTGCAAAAATTATCAAAATATTTCTTTCAAAGTCGATTTATCAAAAAGCAAAATTTATCAAAGTCTCAACCATTAGTTTCATTTATATGCACCCAAAATATTGAGAAAATGTATCCTACTATACATCAAAATGTTTGTGGAAGAGTGTAGAGTGCAAGTATCTATATAAAGGTCTTATGATTGTTGGCACATTTAGTATATCTTTGTTCAAATGTGGCAAAATTCTTGCGGAAATTGATGTTTTGTACAAAAATATCTGACATTTGATAAATATTGTTACAATTAAAAAATAAATTAGTTACTTGCACTCTCCAACATCTAATGGCACACATAATGTGTTTAAAGAACATCTAAAACATGTAATATCATATATTTGCTTGTACTAAGGGACCAAACTTTTTCACCATTGTTTCTTGGTTTCCATGGAAACCAATTAAAATTTATTGGATTTGACATCAAATTTGGATTTACCAGGTAAAGTTACACCAGGGTACCTAATTTCAAGTCGTTTAGCCTGGCAACAACAAAATTAGATTTTCAGACCTCCAAGTACCTTAATGCCAAAATGGTGGTTTATTCCATAATTTCATTAGGGTGTTGTCTTTGTTTATAAAGTTCCAATTTTCTTTCAGTACAGTTTGAATATTGATTGTTCGGTCGTCGAAAGGAATTTGCAACTTTTTTGTTTGTGTGGTTGTTGTTGTGTAATTGTTTTAACAAATCTGTTTGAGAGAATTTTATATGGGGAGGAGTTTTATTAAGGTATTTTCGTCTTGTCTGCATGAAAACAAGATTTTGACATGGAATAGAGGCCAAACGCCTCCCCCCCCCCAATAAGCCCTTATAACATTGATTTTTGGAATCAATACCCCAAAATTACCCAAAACTACTTAATTAGACTTACTTTCCTGGAGGATGGACCCTGCAAAGCTTTTGCGTCTATTTTGCATAAAAACGAGATTTTTATATGAGATAGAGGCCAAAAGCCACCATATTTGCCCGTATAACATCGATTTTCGTAATCAGCACCTTCAGCGAATTACCCAATACCACCTAATTTGAAATACTTCCCCGGAGGGGACCCTACCCCCATTCTCCGCCTGGTCATGTCCAAAGAAAAATTGGCTGGAAAAAGGTACAAGGTGGATTTAACTTTGTCGTATTTTTCACAAAAAATTCCCAGCTTTGAATTAACATAAAGGCTCTCTACTCTGCGTACCAGACTTTCAGTAAAAATGTTAAAATCTGCCATTTTATCGTATAAAAATTATATTTTAAAACGTCCACGGTCTCTCTGATAAACGTAACGTTTATGACACAACAGATGTAAAAAGAAATGTTCAGTTAACAATTTCAGTTCGAAGAAATTTCATTTTATAACAATTTTATACAATTTTGATAAGACCATCAGTTTAAAAATACTAGCAATGGAGAAAATACTAGCAATGTCAACAATAAATTCGAAATCTAAATAAAAATTTATTCAGTTTCTTAGACCTTTGTCAATAAAGGCTGTCAAAAAAGTTTTTTGCACAAAGCATTTCAACAGCAGTTTTTACATCTTCATTAATTTGTACAATATGTTCATATGTTACTGTTTACATGAGTTCTAAAAAGTATATTTTTAAGTAACTATCGCCATGTTTAAATATAATAATCAAAATATCTTTGTTCACGTATACTTTATGTTTTAACTCTTTAACTTGGCAGAAGTTCAACTTTAGCATTTTAAATGTATGTTCTTAACAATATACGTACAATGCTAAATATTAATAAACCCCTCATCACATTAAACGTCACAAAGAGTTGTTAACAAACAAGGGGGAGGGGAAATTTAAGAAAATGAAATGTAGCAAACTCAAACAATCCAGTAGTTCTACAGCAATGAAAAATTAAGCACTAATTGTTTGTGATTATTCAAGCTTGAAGAATATTCTTCAGCTAAACAACAAATTGTGATAACCATATATAATTTTATGAAGGTTCCAGTTTGTTTCACGTTAAAGGTAACATACTGGCAGTCAATGTTATCTATCAAAATCCTATATTTGATATTTGCTAACAGCTGCAAGTTTAATACGTGTGTTTTGCAGCACTGAAACTCTTAACAACTTGTGATAAAACACAAACGTTTGCTTCTTCTTTGTGTTTGTCTCAGTAATAAATCTCACACGTATTCATTCCAAAAACAATAAATTACTTCAAAAATTTACACAAAGTTAATTCTCACTTTAGCAGTCTTCTTATGAAGTAAAACTTCAAGATAAAATAAAGATACCATAATATAAACAATAGTTAAAAATGGCATGACACCTTTTAAGAACACATGTTCTTTCTTCGCTAAACCCTTAATGACTCCCAATTCTTAAAAGCCTAGACGCTAATCTTGGCTGTTTTTTGATTTTTGGAAAAATCAGTCGTTTCGGGGCACTAAGATGCTTCAAGATCTCGATATTATCGACTGGCAAAAGCTCCGGCCGTTCCTTGCCATTGCCATTTCTTTGTGACAGTGCAGCAGATTGTCTGGTCATGGTCACTTGCTTCTTTATTTCAGTGATGATCTTACACGGCTTGCTGCCACTGCTGCTGACGTTTTTGTTCTTGACGTTGCTGCTGTTGCCGTTTAGGTCATTGCTGTTTTCATCTTGTGGCTCTTCTTCCTCAGCTTGATTTCCAATTTTGTTCTCTTTATTAATGTCTTTAACCGTAAAGACAATACTGTCTTTCTTGAACTCTTCATATTCCAGAAGATTTTTCCTTCCACCCTGTTTAGCCAGCTTCACATACGAAGAATCAGCCTCGTGGATTTTGAAGGTTCGGAATACTTTCTTTTCAGCAGCAGCTATTGTTTCCGAATCAGGATTTAAACCAGGGATGTTTGAAATCGCAGGCAGAGGTTTGTGCTTGTTCATGAGTGCTTGACTACTTTTGAAGCTATGTTGATTAATATTGTTAGTATGATTGTTTGCAATGTTTAAGGGCTTCATGATTTTGAGCGATATATCACCAAAAGGAGGAATACCAGCCATTGAATACTGATGAACGCCACGCCTTGCAAGTGGTAACTCAGAGATAAATGCTAAATGGACAAAGAAAAATTTGTCTTCAGAAGAATATTATTAGTATTTGGCTCAAAAAACTAAAAGAGAAATTCAATAAGGGGGGATATTACACTTTCGTTATATCAATTTTATGAAAAATTGAACCATGAATTGTCAGGCATAATAATCTCGCCAACATTTTCTGACATTTTAGATAGCAACAGTTTCCAATATTCTGGTAGCAAAAATATAAAAAAGCAGTTCAAATAGTAGGAACACTGACATTTTAGAATGTTTTGACATTAATCTCGATTAAAAATTGTAAGAAAATTAACACAAATTATCATTTAGAGTTATAATAGAGCAATAAACCATTAAAGACTCATATTGCTAATTCTTTTAATATTTTTCACTTATAAGTAATTTTTATAAATTGATGATTATTATCAAACGATAAATAAATAAATATGCCCATAAATAAATGGATAAATTGGTAATAGGTAAATTTTGCAATTAAAACGTTTTTTCAATTAACTACTTTGTAATACCGCATTCACACTAACACGGTAAATCCAGCTTTGTCTAATCCAGATTTAATTTCAACCAATCAAATGCATTCGAACTCTCGAATTAGCCAATTAGAATGCATTACTTGATAATCAAGAGGAGTTTAACCGCGACTTATGCAGTATAAGAAACAAACAGTAGAATTTCAAAATTATTAGACAGTCTGTTAATTTTGTTCAGCCTAAGCAACTCAAATTTTCACAATTTTAGAAAACTCTTGAATCTTTTTCTCTTAAATTTGTGAGAAACATTCTGAAGCTGCTAGAAGAAAACGTTTAGCAGTCTATCTTTTCCTTGGGTTCCTAAAGAACGCAAGCCTAAAAGCTTGTTGGTATGTATCTTTTGCAAAAAGCATCAGCACATGTTTCTTATAGTCAAATTCAAGTCAGACACAGTATGATAATTTGTTCACCGCTGCGTGTAATCATCAGATACCTTTAACAAAGAAGCCATGCCTTCTAACACAACCTTTTAGTCCGATGTTGCATTTGTTTTCAAACAGATTTGTGATGCATGTAACTAATCATTAAACACATACACTAAACCAACACATTGAAAGAAAACTGTGCAACAAAATGTAATATTGGAATAAAAATCTTACCTTTTCTGGAAAAGAAATCTTGTATCTTATGATTGCAATGAAATCATTAAACAACTTAAAGGTTTCTAAAAACAACAAGTTCAAGGTCAGACTCAAACGAGGCTAACAATTCATGTCTAATTTTGTCGAACAACGTTAGATAGGCTTAAAAGGTCAGATGAAATATAAGCAAACAATGCAACAACTATCAATGCGACAAGTGCTACGCCCATTAACCCAGAACTAAAGACCCAGTCAATCATCAGTGAATGTCAATTTATGATCGGTCAACTTATGCGACTTGTCCAGTGTAGAGGGCAGCATGCCTGTTTACGAAACTTTTTAGATATCTAGAAATTGAGTGTCATAGTCGATTTTTAGAATCAAAACACTGGATAATTTGAATTATAACACACAATCTTTTAATAAATTTAAAATTACGAAAATTACTACACGGAATGTATCGTATTTCACATAAACGCTAGATTTTTCTCGAACTTTCAGAAAGTGGTATTAATCAATTTTCAATAAACATTTGTCTTATTTCAAGTATTAACGTGCAATTTTGCAAAACTACCAAAAACGCTGTTGATTGTTTTGAGCAGAGTTATCATCTTCTTTGAAATTGCTCCGTTATTGCTAATCTTTGTTAAATTTATGCTCCAAGTAGAGAAAGTTTTTGATTTAATTTATGAAATTAAATAATTGCAGCAAAAACATAATTTCTTCTTTGCAATTGCAGTGTTGTTGCTATTTAGAAATTACAAATTACAATAAATTTGGCAATGTTAAATTTCAGCATTAAGATAACACCAAAAAAATATTTGGTAAAATGTTGATGGGTCTCTGAAAAATTCGTGTTCCAAGTATAACTTTTATGCTTTTCATTTATAAAATTAAAAACGACAACAATTCACTAATGTAAGTAACTAGATACTTGCAGCAAAAAATTAGATTATCACATCAAATTTTTGTCTCTCCTTTGCAATCAATGTCAATATTTATAAAATATGAATTACGAAAAACATGACAATACTTAATTTCAGCGTTAAGATAACATCAAAATAATATTCGTCAAAATTCATGTTCCAAAGTATAGAACGTTTTGTCACTTCATTTATGAAATAAAATAAATGCGTACGACAACTTTAAGTTTCTAAAAAGCACTGCATAATTTTAAAATATAGATTCTAAAACAAGGAGAACCATTCTAATGAAAATAAAGGCATTGTATGATAAACTGTAGTGTCGAGTGATTCTCGAAGAAAAGGTAATTTTTCTTCTTCGCAGATTTTCTCATTTGAGAAATATGCAACTGTAGATTTATTTTCTGGTGAATTAATGGTGGAGTCATTTCATGAAATATTATTTTTGGCAGTATCCATCATGGAACAACCAAATTAAAGGGCAGTTTGGCAAGCAAGATATTAGGAAATAGCAAAAGCATCATCATCTCCATCACTTTTCTTGTCTCTATAAATTTATAATACTCAAGCCATTTGTTAAACCAAGTATAAAGAAATGATACTTATCCTCATTTAATTTTAAACAATTCGAGCCGAAACCATTTTAAAAATTAAGTTAAAGCTAGTTCTTCTAATGAGTAGCGTCGAATGTGCCTTCCATTGCAGATCGTCGTGTCATCTATTTTGATAACAGACTCAGGGACCGTGGAGCAGCATTAAAGTGATGGGGCTATTGCCCCCATAATTTCCGCTGCCCTTGAGACTTCGTTATCATTCATAATAAAACGTTAATCATTGACAAAATATTTAAAAAATAGTCTTACCACAAATCCTTGTGGAGCTCCAATATCGACGTCTACTTTCTCTATCCTCCTTTAACATTACTCAGAAATGTTATGCAGATTCCTAAAAATATGCCAACTGTTTTCTTTCGAGAAATTGTATGGTTATTTTCAAGTCATATTCCTAATAAAATACCAATAACACTTTTGGCTTCAGATGAATACCCAAGGTGTTGGGCAGTATTTGGGTCTGGGATTTCGATTCGATGATATATTTTTGGACTGAAAACTTTTTCTTCAAAAATATAATTTGAAATCTTAAAAATATTAAGAAATAGAATATTGAATGTTAATAAAAATGTGTTATAGGCAGCAAAATTGCATCACAACAAGCGCCATACTAATTTATTTTTGGGTTTGCGTTTCGTTACACTAGAATCCTTGTTCTAAAACGATTGCAGATGCCAAACTTCACAGTCACAGTCGGTAGTTTGAAATTATGCTTTGGAAAATGTAAAAAAAATATTTTTTTTGCATATTTTTAGACCAATAGGTTTTATGTTTTTGGCAAGATCAATTTTGTTTAATCCTTGATCAAGATTAATGTTCGATGGTGCAAGAGAGTTATGCTTGCCTTAGGGAACAATTAGTAAAACATTATCCATGTTTATTACGTTGAGCATTAACCTATTGCTCTTAAACCATGAATCAAGCCTTCGTGATCTTTGATAAAAGCCAAGTTTATATTTTTGATAAAGTAGTAAAAGACTTATATTATCACCACACATGGATGTCTAGTTCAAATCATCATTCTAAATTAGTCCAGTTTTAAAATGGTCTTGCGAGAAAAGAAATGTTTTACTGGAATAAACTGTCTTCAGAAAAAGCATTTCAAATGGGAAAACGTTTCTAATGTACTCCACAGTTCCAAACTACTGAAAATATCTTGCAGAGAAGTTTGTTGTTACGGGTTTCAAACCACTGGCTCAAGCCAATGAGCATCATACCTGCCAGGCTGGTTGTTTCTGATATGGCCTGGTATACTAGTGAAACAGCCTATTATCCCTTAAATAATTACTCCTGAAGATGGTTGTAGATACTTTTTATCAGATTTTTACGTCATCGATAGTGATCTTTCTCTTGACTGATATATGGGTATAACTATTCGCATTGATATTCCCAAGAAATTATATTCACCAAAAATTTGGAATTAAAGATCACAAAAGAATAATTTTCCTGAATAGAGATAAATCAAATATTCAATTGCTATGCTACCACCAAGAATATTTATAAAACTTTCTAGAAAAGGATCTTTTCTATTTTAAAAGTGAAGAAAGATTAATAATATTGGCTTACTTTAAGAGTCGTAACTTGTTTGTCAGGGCTGAGTTATTGCTGAAAAATTCCGTTCCATTGTTTTATTTGTAAAAAATAATGTTTAATTTAACAAAGTGCAAATAGAATATTAAAGTGCTGGATGACCTGAAATGATCTAAAAAACATCAAATAGACGTAAAAGATAACCGCTGTTGTCAAAATGTGAAGAAATAAGTACGAGAATTAACTCCAGCAAAATAATCTAAAACTACCAATAATGGTCAGATGGAAATACTAGTTTCTTGTTATATACATTTCTTTGATAAGCAAATGAAAAGCATTGCACCATCTTGTTGAATATGGTAAAAGCAATTACGTGTGATGTCATTCTTTTCGTAGAAAGAAGCAATAAATTGAATGTAGAGTAGACATTGTAAGACAATGAAAAAAAGCATCTTTTACAATGAAATTGTCAAACTTTTAATGGGAGAAATAGTGTGGTTTTTGCAATGAATGTAACACGAAATAAATTCTGCCACGAAGAAACAACTGGACCATAAAAAATTGAAATATCACTTGCTGCAAATGGCTATCCTAAGTAATCTTAAAATCGAATTTGTAAATTTTAACTCAGCTAAACTTTCAATACAACAAGCATCATTTAAGAATTTAATTACAATTGAAGGCTTTTGAAATAAGCAGCATCAAATTCATTGCCCTACCTAATTGAGAATTTGGAGCTTATTCCTATAATTTTGTGCAAAGTCTTCAAAGTTTACTCAGTGTAACAAAAATAATTTCATTTCATTTTTCATTTCATTTACTAAAAACTGAAGGAAGGGTAGGCCTTTAACACAAAGACTGATTTTCAAGGGACCATCCCATACAATACAAATAGAACCTAGAACTAAATTCCGATATATCTGAGGTCAAAACCTTTTATTAAAAACCTATTCAAAATTTAAAACTATTTGTAATATTCAAAAATCTACAATCAAAGAAAAGAGTAAATCACAGGTAACCAGTATAGCAAAGCATCCGTCCAAAATATCACTGCACAATAATTTAAATTCCTGGTAGGGTAAACTCAGATAAATAGTTATTTGGACTTCTTGAAAATAGCTACACTATTAAAGAAGTAAAAGCTACGATATTCTGACAACGACGCAAGCCCTGGCATATAGCGTCTTAATCAGCAATATTTTATAAAACGTTTAGAAATATAGGAAATCCTTCGTGTTCCTCCAGAATACCTAATTTTAAAACA
>JAYJMH010058549.1:0-12550 GCA_036873815.1 Phacellophora camtschatica | reverse complement strand
CATCAGACTTCATTTGTGTTTTAATACCTGGCTATTTTCCTTTTTACGGTGATAGAAACTTCCTCCAAATGAATTTTTCAAACGGTTCGTGTTGAAGATTTAGGCCTAATTTGTAATATTCAACAATCTGTTGCCAATGCACAAAAACGTTCCTACATCGAATCTCTTCAGATAGTTTGTTGAATCAAGGAATAAATGCACGGTATAATCCTTCGTTTACTGAGGGCTCTTGCAGCTTTCTCCGTGAAACGTTCCAGCGATGTAATATCTGCCGTCAAGTTTCCTGATAGTGTCTGCGACACTGCGCTCGCCATTATAATTCCTCACTGCCACTTGGACGAGATATATGATCTACATCACAACCCTTTCCAATTTTTTGCGCAAAAATTGGAGCTGTAAAAACCTTTTGGTTTGGAATTTTTGAATTCTGCTTTTTGATTCAAACTGAGCGCATTTGAAACTATCAGATTCAATTAAAACATTTAGGTCGAAAATTTGGTTGCATAAGCACTTTAAAAAAAAACTTAATGCGGTAAAAAAGCGATCCTCAGAAATCCGAAAAAATGAGTTCTTCTGATCAGAAACATTTTAAGCAAAACAAATTTCTAGAAGACTTTCAATCTACTCTGTCAAGGATATTCTCTGTCATTTACGTTGTTTTCAAATTTTGCTTTTAATCCAAAATTATAACAACAAGATCAGCTTCTATTATAACCTTCGTGTCTCTCTAGTTATTCTAATCTAAAATATTACACAAACTCCTAATTTGAGTTTGAAGCTATTAAATCGATAGATGAATGATAGATAAAATTTATCTCTTATGAGTTCGCAAAAAATTCTTTTGAAAGCATCTAATCCATGTTTTCCAAGAGTCAAATAAGACATTTCACCATTTGCAAGTTTATTGTAAGGTACAACTTCTGACATTATTTCTTCATTAACAGCAACTTGTCTGACTCCTTCTGGGTCATATGAAGGTAAATGCTTCGCAATTCGTTAAGTTTATAGGCTGTTTAAAATTTAGCTTATTGCCTGTAGGCACTGAACAACTTTGTTTTGTGCACATTTGATTTACTGTTAACCATTCTGTATGTTTGTTTTTGCAAACGGTTGTCACAAGAATTGTTGCATTCACCTGGCAATAAGTCTCCAAAGTATTCACAAAAAAAATATTCGCTACATCTTAAATACCTGGTAAATTGGTAAATTTTGTTTATTCGTTCAATCCCTTTATTTCTGGACGACTCACTGTCAATTTTTGGCGCCTGAGATGGAAGCTTTTATTCCCTGCCTGACAAAATGTGATGCACTCTGAAGACAATATTCTTCAATGCTGTCTGGCCATCCTATTTGATAAACAAATCTTACACTAGGCTTGTCGATTCCAGTACCTACTGCACGCGTGGTAACAAGGGTATATATGATGCATTTGTAAACCAGTTATTCAGTGCAGAAGTTCAGTTTTCATGATCCATGCTTTTCTCATAGTAAATTGATACCTTGAAAGATTCATTGGAATGAGTAAGCCAATCAGCTACTTCTCTTACTTCATTCTGGTGCAAACAATAAATTCTTCCACAGTTTGTTTTGTTTTCTGAAACAAGTTTTTGAATTTCCTCAGACAATTTCTCATGGTTCTTTTTATGAACAACCTTATCCTTCTAAAAGTTTAAAGAAAGTAGATGCAAAGAACTAGCCGTATATACTAACTCCGTTTTCTATTTCAGTAAGTTTTGTATGAAAAAGTTTTGATCTCATGCTTGAAGCAGTTTGTGCTATTTGCAGTTTTAACGTCATAAGATAATTGATTCCATAATTTGGAACCCATGCATGATGAGCACTTTTAGCCTATGTCGTTTTTACGACTGGAAATAGTCAGTTCATCTTTCTGATTGGCAGGGTGAAACAATTCTGACAGGTAAGCTGGTGAAGTTCTTTTGAAAAATTTGAAACAATTCCCACATATGCATTGCTCTACTCTTTCTTTTGTCGGAAGCCAGTTTATTTTCTGAAACTCTTTAGGACCAAGACTCAAAAGGAAGCATGGCCTAGCGGCTAAGGCGCCTGACTCATGATCGCAAGGTCGTGGGTTCGAATCCCACTAAGGTCATACTTGCTGAAAAAGTGCGAGGAGAGCTGCTAACTCTCTGTTATTTCAGGCAAAGGCAAAACGAATCACCAGGTGTGGTCACATCGAGAGGAAGGACAGGGGTCGCCCTGATGGGTCCGCCTGCGCCAAACGCAGAAACCCATACCTTGCAAGAATAGAGAGTTTACGAAATACGACGCGCCTGGCCACGAAGCGCTGGGCAGACCCAGAACTATCGCGGCCAGCGCGTTGCAGACTTTTTATCACGGAACACGACGCAATAGGTCACGACGCGCTGGATCTTTAAGACAGACTGATACTAAACAACTTCAAAGATGGATGAGTTTCATTTCGAACTCCACAGTGACCATGATTTGAGTGACGAAGAGCTACTTCTTTAGAACTTCCTTGCTCGCCCAAGAAATTTTAATTTGGGCTTACCATACTGGAGGCACAAGAGATTTGAACTGGAGCAAAGGCGGGACGACGAATGCTTGGTGGAATTTAAATTTGCAAAGAAAGATATCTACACTCTCGTGCAAAGATTTTAGTTTCCTGAAATTTCAAGTGTAGCAGTAGCCTAGTTGTAGATTCTGTCGAAGAACTCTGTGTTTGTTTGAAGCGTTTTGCATATCCTTGTATATATGTAGACATTGTTCCAAGAGTTGTGAGGCCAGCTCCACAACTATGTATGATTTTGAATGCTGTTTTCCCACCTGTTGACAGATTTAGAACAGCCTTTGTTAACTCCAGCAAATCTTCAAATTTATGCAAATGCTATTTATGACAAAAAGGCAACATTTGACAATTGCTGGGGGTTTATAGATGGAACAGTTAGGCAAATTTGTAGACCCAAAGTCCATCAAAGGTTTGTGTGCAATGGGCATAAGAGGGTCTTTGCCAAGAAGTTTCAGTCTGTGGTAACCCCTAATTGGCTAATTGCAAATTTGTTTGGTCCAGTTGAGGGAAGAAGACACGACAGTGGTATGCTTGCCATGTCAGGCTTCTTGCAACAACTTGAGCTATACTCCCTTTTTTTCCTCAAATAGACAGACGTTGTGTATTTATGGTGACCCTGACTACCCTCATAGGTTGCACCTCCAAGCACCATTTGCAAGAAGACAAGAATTAACCCCTGAAAAAAGGCCTTTAATCAATCTATGAGTCAGGTCCCTGTGTCAGTTGAGTGGGTTTTTGGGGATATATTTAACTATTTCAAGTTTGTTGACTTAAAAAAAATCTTAAGATGGGATTGAGTTCTATGGGAAAATTGTATGTACTTTTTGCCCTGCTACGTAATGCCCTCATATGTTTGTATGGCTCCATGACATCAAATTACTTTGGTATACAGCCTCCACCACTTAATGATCATTTCTTGTACCGTAGATGAATTATTTTATAGGTTGGCTTCAAATGCAACTGATGGCTTCAGTTCAAGTTCAACTTCAAGGACATATTAGAAATTTTCACCAAAAGAACTTTACAAAAACAGGTTTTTTAAAAGCGGTCACATACTGAGAAAAGTAAATAACATTCTCAGACTAAATAATAATAAATAATATTTTAGACCAAATTTTGCCATAACCTTTAATTGTCCAAAAGTATATTAACGTCTGAAAATTCCCAAAACCATGTTTAGGTTAAAATTGGGCAAACGTACCAACTTTGATGTTGATGTACTGCGAATAATTCTGAAGAATTTTGCAATGTAATACAATTCTTTTGATGATAACAAATAATTTTACCTGTCAGGACAAATTGATGCAGGATGCTTCAGTGAAACAATTTAAAATTGCACTGACAATGCTGAAAGCTTTTCAAATAATTTCTAAGTGAAAATTCACCTTTAATGTATTTCAGAAATGCGTTCAAATGACCGATTGTGCTTTAATTACATTTATTAAGTCCAGGGAAAATTTTAAATTTCAGTGCAATCAAATCACAGAAATCCTTGGTCTATTCTGTTTTTTCTGCAATATTAAAAAAAAGCCAAAAACAATTCATTTAGTTGTTGCATTTGGCGGAACATGGCATGCTGTTGAGCCAACTGCTGTCTCATGATCTCCATCATGCCTTCATCTTTCTTCATCCTCGCCTCCGACTCTTTCTTCCTCAATTTAATATCTTTCTCTCTCAAATCCTTCTAAAATCAAATCCTCTCTTTTTTAACTCCATTTCCTGTTCTTGTTTTCTTGCATTTATTTTGAGCTCTCTTCTTTTTATCTCTATCTCTTTCATTCTATCTTTCATTTCTTTCTCATTCGTTACTCTCAAATAGTCTACTGTGTCCTTCATTCCTCTCTTCTTTTTCTTCCCATTTTCTGGACGTTATCTCTATTTTGTCTGTGCCAACCTCTCTATTGCTCTCTTTCTAATATGCTCTGCTGTTTCCTTTTCTTTTTCAACATTCCGTTCCCTGCCTTCCTTTCTTCTTGCATGCCCCTCTTCAGCTGTCTCATTCCTCCCAATTATCTCTTCTACAGCCATATTCAACTCAGTTTGCTCTGAGCTTATCCCGCTGCCCCTTTCTTCCTCTTCCATCTTTACCCGCACTGCCCTTTGGTTCACTCTAAAGTGTGGGCCCTATAAGGTTCAGAGACTTGACAATTTTGTCCCAGCATAGGCCCCGCTCCCGTGTTCCAGGCTTAAACTGATATGGCTCAGACGCAAGGATTTCTACACACAAAAGAATATTGTAATCATTTGTCTATGTCATGTTTTGCCTGTTGTCTGTTGTCTAGAAAGAAATTACCAAAACTGCAGGATTTCACAGTTTAAAGAAAGAATTTTCGACTTTTGACTGCTAAAATATTTCCGTGCCAAACTCTTGCACAAATTGACTTAATTGCATATAAAAAAGCATAAAATCACATATCAACAAACACATTATGCAAGAAGCTATTTGTTTTTACAGAAAATGCTGGAAGCAAGTATCGAGCCTGTAACGTGAGATATTTAAACAAACTAACTCTGAAGTCAAACCCAGCTTGAATGAACACATTCATTTTAGTTCAGCATTAAATAAGTCTAGACAAGTCCATAAATAATAATAATAAATAATATCACTTAAAACCAATATTAAAAGACAGTCACATTCAAAAAATCTGAAAAACGATTAAAATTAAACATTAAATCCAGTTAACATAAACAAACAAGTGAATAAAGGACATTATTGGTTAGATTTCATGTTTCTAAATGTTTTGAAGGTCTATTAGAACCATTCCAGATCTCCCCAGTGCGTCGTGGTCTGGCGCGTCGTGTTCCGTAAAGACTCTAATAGAAATGCTAGCTTGGTGTTTATTTATCTGAGTGCTCTAGTTGCCATTGGTTATCCAGAACATCTTTCATCGAGAATGCATCCAAGTAGGTAACTTGTGAATATTGCTTGATTTCAATGCCTCCTCTATTAATGTTTATTTTATTCATGGTTTTGTTCTTATTGCGCGCAAAAGCAATAATTTTTGTTTTGTCTTCACCTAGATGTATACTTTGTTTATTTTCGATGAACCAGTCGCAAAGAGAACTGAAATTTTCGATTAATTCTTGTTCTATTATTTTATCATTTTTGTCGCTAAATATTAGACAGGTATCGTCTGCGTATAAATATAGCTCGAAATTACCAGGCTTTGGAATATCATTGACATACAAGAGAAATATCGCTGGACAAAGAATTGATCCTTGTGGAACCCCACCTGATAGATAATCAGGACTAGAGAACTATTCTCCTACGGTAACGAAAAAGTTTCGGTTTTCGCGATAAGATTTAAACCAAAATAGGACCTTATCGCTAAAACCAATGTGGATCATCTCGTCCAAAAAGGTTTTGTGATCTATAGTATCAAAGGCAGTTTGAAGGTCTATTAGAACCATTCCTGTCATTAAGCCTTTATTGAAGCCTAGGATGATTTCATCACTTAGGTAGGATAAGCACGAGTCTGTTGAGTGGTGTTTGTGAAAACCTGACTGGAAAGCATACATAATTTTGTTTTCAGCCAAGTATGTTTGAACTTCGTTATGTACCACCTTTTCTATGATTTAGACATCTGGGGAAGCAGGGAGATCGGCTTTTAATTCCTAGGCTCATTTTGTTTATCATTTTTGAAGTGGTTTTAATTTTGCCTCTTTGCAACCATCAGAAAATTTGAATAATGAGATAGAAAGATAACTTATTTTGCTTATAGGCTTTGCTGGAAAAGTTGCCCTATCTTATAGAAACGCGGGAATTGCAGGAAAGATTTGCCTATCTGTTAATGGAAGTGCTGTTGCTACTCTGCCTGGCAATTCTTTTTCTTCAAGCTTTTCCAAATGCTTCACCAAAATGTCAAGTTCAGCGTTGATTCGAACTTTGTTTGGGAGATCGTTTTCAAAAGAATTCATAAAACTTTCGATGTTAGCATTTTCCGTCGCCTGAACGCATCTCCAGCATCATTTTTGGCACAAAAGCAAAACCTTTCACTGCGCTCATTTCCTAAATGCAAACCTGTGTCGTATTTCACTCAGCATGTGACCAAGCATCGGTATTGCTACGTTTTGCTTGTAATAAACATCGCAAGTAGACGTGCAACCTCTGGGTATCGAAAGTCCAGCTTCGACTGTTGAAGCAAGATCCTTCATGGCATCATACCACATCATACCATCATACCACACATCAGCATCCCTGCGGCTTTGGAGGTTTCATTGATATTTCCCATCTTCTTCTTTCATCAGATCACCTCTGTAATTTATTATATCGCTTAAGACGGAAACCACAACATCGAACGTTTCCTCAAACCTATCCAAACCATCGAATCGTTCAACCCATGAGTTCTGCAAACATTGTTACGCTTGGTGTAATGTCTTGTTCAATTCCTGCCCTGACCATCCCACCCGGGACACCCCCGTGCATTTGCACATAAAAAATTCCTGGCCCCCGGGCATTTGATTGTTAATTTTTTCCCGGCCCCCGGGGCATTTGACAATACTAAATGCTTTTGCATATAAAGTTACTGGGAATGTGCCTTTTCTCAGTCCCCGGCCCCCGGGCATTCGCCAAATAAATTTGACGGGCCCCCGGGAATTTGTGCATGAAATTTTTGTTGATCCCCGGGCTGACCGGAGGGGGATGGTCTGGGTAAGAATTAAAGAAGACATAAGCTACGTCTGAGCGAGATTCTTTCAGGTTTGTTTTGAAGAATTCCATTCTCTTTGGAGAGTTTTCGAAAAAGTCACTTAACTTTTTGACAAATCATGCTATGAATTTGTTGAACTGATAATGATTTGGCTACACGTAGATTAAGTTGATGGGGAGTGCAGTGAATGTAAGTAGCTATTGGAAAGTTGTTCTTTATCAGTTGAGCAGCCTCGATACACTTTCCACTCATACTTGCTGCACCGTCATATGTCTGTGCGCGACATTTCGCCATGTCGATTCCTAAATCCTGGACTGAGCTCAATATCCCAATGTTGTCTTTCAATTTTCAAAAGCCAAATTGTTCATTTTCCTTTTTAATATACTCTGAACTTCGTTGCGCGCTTTTTTATACTCGCCACGGCCAGTGTCCCTTCTAGATTTTTTAAAACGTCTAAATAATTTGCCACAATTGTTAACTTTTTCAAGCACTTTTCTATCAATCAATTTTTGAGTACTTTTCACTCAGATTTCCTTTATTGGAGCTATTTGGTCGATGACTTTTGTAATGGTGCCAAGAAAGTGGGAATAGGCAAAATTTATATTGTTCAAGGTCGTGTAATTTGGGAAGCTAACTAGTCTTAATTTGTAGCTGAAGATTTGCTTTGTGTATTTTTTCATACTAACGATATGAGTGTGTTCATGTGTTATGGCACGAGAATAGGTTTTCTGGTGCAGTATATCAGATGATGGTCAGACAAACTACTGTCTATGACATCATGTTGTGAAATGTTATCGGTGGAGTTAGTATGTGATCTATGATTGATTGTAGCTAAATTTTGGGCGATTTGAGTGGCCGATGTGATTATTTGCTTTAGGCCGTGGAGGGAACAAAATTCTTTGTGTTGTTTATTCCCGTTTGAAACATCATCTGTTTTATTGGTAAAATTTACATTAAAATTGCCTAAGCAGCATATTTCTTGCTAACCAAAGCATCTGGTGTTAGAGATTTTTTGTCATAATTCTTGCCATAAGAATCCTGTAACATCAGGAGGCCTGTAATGTGGTTTGTATTAGGCAATCGGATGTCAAAGACAATGTTTTCCAGGTCTTTGGAAGAATTTCCCTATAATATCGAAAGCAAGATTTTTTCTTATACAACAGGCAACGCCTCCCCCACACCTATTTCTAGCGCATCTTTTTAGTTCATAGCCTCAATTTCTACTTCACCATCGAGTATGGCTTTATCGAGTTTACTTTCTGTTATTCCAATCACTGCAGCTTTTGTTTTTTGTGCTACGAGTCTGAGTTCGTCAATTTTTGATGATATGATCAAGGTCATCTCTCCAAACCCCACTACTACTTCCTATGAGTCTAAGGAAAGACCACTTAATTGTGAGCCTACTTTTACAAAAACTTGCTTCCAACACAGCCAAAGACCCAAAACCACATGGGAACAAATTAAAGTAAACAAAAACAAAACCAAGTCAATAAAATCAGAAAAACCTTAGATTATACCCTAATTAATGATAAATATGAACATATACTAAGAGATTCTAGGTCATACCAGGGAACACTAGTTGAAAGCAATCATCGAATATAAATAACAAGAATGAAAATAGAATGGTATATTGTCTACAAGAAAAGAAACAACAAACAAAACAACAATAGGAAATACAATACACATTTACTTGTAAATAGCAGCAAAGAAAGACAAGAATACGCAAATAGAATAAAAGAAGACATTCAACAGGCACCCAATGGACAAAAAACATGGACTTTTTTGAAAAGTAAAATGAGGGAGTCAGCGGAAAAAGTAGTAGGCATACAAAAGAAGGACAAAAACATCAAACCAAGTGAATACGATGAACAAATAGAAAGACTATCTAATCAACAAAAATTGATAAAATTGCAAATAAACAACAATGCTGTCAACATGGAAGAAATAAAAGAACTAAAAAACACAAGAATGAAAAATAATGCGAAATATCAAAAATACGAAGAACTACGTCAAGAGATTGCAATAAACTGAACGAAATATTCGAAACCCATAAAAATGAACTTAACACAGGCGAATCAGTCCTCCTACCAATACAAAAGCCAAAAAAAACAAAGAGGTCCGTTGAAGAACTTACGACCAATTAATTTGCCAAATACAAGAAGGAAACTACTATCGAATATCACACTTGGCAGGATACAGTAAAAGGTTGAAGATTATCTCCCAGTCAATCGGCCTACATGAGAGGTCGATCTACGTCGGATGCTGTTTGGATGCATAGATTTAAAGCTACCAAAGCGCAATTATATAAAGATCTACAGGTTAATATCATCGGAATCCATACGAGCAGCGCCTTTGATATCATAGAACGAAAGTCTTTGATGAGCGTTCTTGAAACCATCCTAAATGAAGGCGAACAAAGGATAAGTCAAATTTTATTGAGTAACACATCAATATCGATAGGGTTTGGAAAACATAAGAAAGAAAATGTGAAAACAACAAAGCCCTAGAGAATGCTTTGCGAACATCACGAGTAGATTTGAATGAAAAATATAGACAGAAAGATCAAGCATATCAACTGAAATAATATACCGTATGCTGATGATAGTGATTTTTTATGTGAAGACAACTTTCGCACTGAAGTAATGAGAGAAATTGTAAAAGACTGCCTTGGAAGATTTAATCTGAAATTAAATGAAAAAAAAAAAACAGAAGAAACCACTATCAAAAGAGAACGAGGTAAAGCAGAAAAATGAAGATGGACAAAAAAATTAGGTAGTTTGCTTGATGACTACCAAGAAAGGAGGGAACAACTCTCACTTATAGCCCAATCATCGGCAAACAAACTATGGATGAACAAGAAAGTCAATATTCAAACGAAGCTAAAGATTTACACATCAATCGTAAAGCCAATGTTAACATACAATTTTGGAACACTAGCACTCACAAAAAAAATGGAAGTAAAGAGCGTTCTAATGAAGGAGGCAAGATGGAGAACATTCGGTCATAAATTACGATTACCAACGAGCACTCCATGTTACAGTCGATGAATTACTACTTTGAATGTGCACCTAAAGCAAAGAAAATCCTTGGAAAAAAAGAGTAATCCTGCCTGGACTGCTTGACAATGACATCGTCGTAGAAGTAGCAAAATACCATCAACGATAGCAGATAAGACAGTTTAAAACAAAAGAAGACCTTAACATTTCGCGAACGTTCGTAATGGATGAAAAAACTTGACTAATTTGATTTCTATTGTCGCTCAAGGTGAACAATGATACAGTTGTAAGCCAAATGCGCAGTGAGAGAGACTTGTTTCCTTTGTGACCAATCGAATTCAAATTTCCCGACTGACCATGTTTTCCGTTTCACAGGAAAAACTTTCAAACATGAAGAGTCAGTCCCTAATTAGTAACAACAACAACACCATTTCACGAAAATCATCTAAAAAGTAAATCATATCTTGTTTCCTTTAAAATCAATGGCGAAATTTGAAAAATTAGCATATAAATGTAATGAATTATCATTATATCACATACTAAATTAGCCCCACTCCTAACTCGAAATTGATAATAGCTACTGATTTGCAATTAAGACCACATGATCTATATACGAAATGCAAACAGGAGACACATTTTTGAGCTAATTAAGGCACTGACGTTATGATGACGTCATAAAAACGAATTTTTGAAGAAATTTTACAACTCAAAGATGGGTAAATAACAACTCAAAGTTTCATGAGCAACTGAACAACGCTTCTAAAGTTGTTTTAAAAAATGTAGGAGGGGGGCTAATTTAGCCCACCCCCACCCGGTCCACATAGGGTTAATGAATTGTGGAAATAATGTCTTAAAATTAACTCCGTAATTTGTATTATAATAAAACCACAATATTTGATAAAAGTTGCATATGATTCAACACCCTGTTTTACATTAACTTAATTCTGATTTATTTTATATTTTATACATGTTCGAATTAGTCTACGCTACAAACGCGCAATTTTGTGAAAAATTACATAAATTTAACATACATTGGGTGAAATATGACCTCATCAATAAAGGGGAAGTCATACTTTTCATATAGGTGATATTTTTATATACTCTTCATACAAATGAAGTCAAACGTTTTTGAATAGGCCTACTGATTCATTTTAATTTATTAATCAAAACTGGCATACTTGTTGATTGTAGGAAAATTTAAAGGGTCTGATCAAATTATACCGTGTGACCCAAGAAGAAGTGATGCTGCTTGATTAAATATTATTCAAAAACGCAATGAACTGAATGTCAAAGTGTCATTGTGAGAGAATTGACGAAAGACTAAGGACTAGTTCAAACGCCGTACTTCTCATGTGCCGAACCTAATTGTGTTAGGCACGACAAAGGCATGACTCTGGCACGGCAGTCGTTTTGAACGCCGTGCTCAGTGTGTTGTTCTTCAGATTTGAGGGAAGTTTACATAAGGTAATGAAAAAAGCGCCCGATTAAAAGTTATCAAGATGGCCAGCAAAAACGACAAGTCTAACTTTATTTTCAAATGTATTTATTGCGAAAAGCAAACAAAGACGACAAATTGCGAACGCAAAATTTAAAATTATAGTGACCTATAGAAAAGAGGAATACAAGCAGCGTTTCTCACATGGTCGTGTTATCTAATATGGCACAAACCCAACGACAGTTGACAGCTCATTCAACGGTAGTCGGTGTTCACAGAGCAGACCTTCGCCCTTCGTCCTTCGTTTTTATTTTCTGTTTTAGAGAAATCACATCGTCCTGAATAACTAATCACTTTCAAAATTGGCCTGTTGATTTCACTATTGTTACAAAATCTGCTTTTGTTCTCTCTTATCGCCAAATTGAATTTATTTGAATTGCGCATGTGCGAAAGAGTGCAGAAAGGACTTGTGGGAAGGAAATTAAATTAAAATAAATTATGCAGATTGGCACATGAAAAGCTCGACGTTTGAAACAGAGTCTCGCCAGAGTGGTGCGGCAAGGCAATCTCTGCAGTGCTTTGCTATGTTTGCCGTACTTGATTAAAACTGCCGTACTTTTAATTAAAACTGCCGTACTTTTAATTAAAACTGCCGTACTATTCATCAATTAGGTTTGGCACATGAGAAGTACGGAAGTACGGCGTTCCAACTAGGCCTAAACTGCATTTCACAATCTCATTATTTGTTCTGAGAAGTCATTGCTTATGATATCAAAAATCGATTGACAAACAAGCTCCATTATTTCTTCAAATGCCAATTGGTAGATAGTCAACTAGGGAACAAGTATTAACCCTATCTGGACCGGGCTCTTTTTAGCAACGTCAGACCGGGGGGGGGGGCTAAATTAGCCCCCCTCATATA
>JAYJMH010058538.1:0-12554 GCA_036873815.1 Phacellophora camtschatica | reverse complement strand
ATTGTATTGTATTGTATTGTATTGTATTGTATTGTATTGTATTGTATTGTATTGTATTGTATTGTATTGTATTGTATGGTATAGTATAGCAGAAGGTTGACTGATATCTAAGTTAATCTTTCGGGAATTTTTCTGTTCCGGCCTCTTAACGAAATTAATTTGCAGGATAGCCCAGCAAACGGTAGACTTGCTTCATGTTTATTCCGAACTGGGAAAAGGAGTCTGCGCAAGTTTAAACAGGAATAAAGTGCTGAGCTGATTACTTCGTATTTTTAAAGGGCACATTCAGAAACATTTTGAAATACATTTCAAAGATCGTAATATAAATTGAATTGCTTTTGAAATTTGCAACCCCTTGCAAAGTGAAGAGGTTGATAGGATGTACCTGTTATTTAAAAATATATTCGGGCATTACGTGTTTGTTTTAAGTTATTTTTCATTTTATTGTAACTGTTTTTATTTGATATTTATCGTTTCTTATGAAAGACCAATAACAATGGGCGAAGTTGGATGTTTTCTTAGTCATTGGAACATATGGAAGGACGTAAGTTAAATTTGACTTTTTGGGTTGAGTTTGATTTATTATCACGAATATATATATATAGCTGTGAGCGGTGAGTTGAAAAATATTTAAGTGTTTCAAAAGCATCGACAGTTTATCTTGTAACCAATGCAAAATGTTATTATATAGCTTGTTCCCTTGGCAATCAAAACGATCGTGATTGCATTGTTCAAGACGATTTCTGCTTTGTTTGTTTTTAGAGGATGATTCGATGCAGTTGGATGATTTTTAATGGATTCCTTATTGTTTTGATCGCGAAAGAAACAGGCTGATAGTAAAAAATCTATTTTAGGCTGATAGTAATAAATCTATTTTGCTTAATGAACAATGGATTTAACAACAGCATATTGTTTGTAGAAAATAGCATAGTTCCAAATATATTGTTTCTTACAAAAAACTGACACCATACTTTACTTACTGAACAATAGATTTAACAGTAGCATATTGTTTGTAGAAAATAACGTAGTTCCAAATATATTGTTTCTTACAAAAAACTGACACCATACTTTACTTACTGAACAATAGATTTAACAGCAGCATATTGTTTGTAGAAAATAGCATAGTTCTAAATATATTGTTTCTTATATACGGGACTCTACTGTATATATTTATAAAATTATTCGGCGTTGTTGGTCTGCAGATTTGAGATTGTTGTTGTCATTCCTTTGAAAAACGGCTCGAGTAATCCAATTAAAAACTATCTCCAATTAGAATTAATTAACTGTGCGGGGTACAATGATTTTGGTGCTCCGTGGGTCTAAAAGAATTCAAATTCGAGTTCCCGGAGGCCGCTCAAATGTTTATTCCTTGTCATTCATAGCAGCTTACAATTTTACCAATGTTCATCTGTAGTATTTGTTTGATCGTCTTCTCATGAAGCCTTCTTTGCCAACTCTCATAAATTCTCAACTCAGACAGAAATTAAATGTGCATATTACGGTGATTTCGGCGCTCCGTGTTGTCTCATAGAATCCAAATTCCAGTTCTCGGATGCCCCTCAAAGCCTTCTTTGCCAACTCTCATAAATTCTCAACTCAGACAGAATTCTTCGAATTTTGTGATTAGTCTTCTAATGAACAGTGAAATTTAAAGTCAAGTTTTCTACCCATTATGAAAAGAAATGAGGCTTTTTAACAATGGGGCTCAATTTATTGCAAAGAAAAATTTGTTTATTATGTAAGGCATTTTTGCTTGTCCAATTGTTACGTTTTCATTTGTTAGGTTGCTGAAAATCGTTTGGAAACAGTCTTAGTACTTGAAGATGACATTCGGTTCCAACGTGATTTCAAAAGAAAGTTAAAGAAACTTCTAGAAGAAGCGAAAGACTTGTTATGGAAGCAGCCATGGGATTTGATGTGAGTTAACTTTCAAACTCAATTTATTTACCTTGTCGAGTGTTTTTGCTTGCAAAATTCGTATAGTTGTAAGTGTGACATATAATTCAGGGTAAGGGCGTCGGGAACATGTTTGGATTGGTGGGAGGGGGGGAGGTGTCGAAGAAGCGTGGCCTGAGATTGAATTTTCAATAAAAATGCCTACCCTTGGCATCAGACTGTCAGTAAACGCTGTTTTACTGAAAGTCTGGTACTCAGCATAAAATTCCCGAATTTTTATGAATGTATTAAATGCTTTTATTTGAATTTTTATGAATGTAATAAATGCAAATAATGTTGTTGCGTGCCGAATAAACTGAGAGGGGGTTGCAAACGAGCAAGGGGTTGGATTTTTTTTCAAAAATTTATTAAGCGGGTTTTAATAAACGTGGCGGGGGGTCAGTGACCAGAAAAATTACGATTGAAAGGCTCACGCTCTTCTATTGATAATTCATGCAAAACAGTTCAGAATTCTAAATATGGAATCTTGATTCTATAGAAAATATGCCAAATTTGACAAATGGAAGGGTGCTAATAAGCTCCGGTGGAGGTCGGAAAATTTCCTCAAAATTATTATGCGGGTGGACGTTTATTTTGCTCTCAAGAGTAATGTTTCTAGTTTATTTATTAATTAATATTCAATACGTCATTGCGGAAATCCAGTTTATATTGTTTGAACCTTCAGATTACTAAACCAGCACTTATGCCCGTATTTATGTCCCACTTTTTGCCCAAATTATTGATGATTATAGCTGATTTTTGATTGTTGGGAGGAGGGGGTGGGGACAATCTTTATCTTGCCATGTGGCGCTTTGCGGGTGAAATATTAAATATTAAATTTTTGAAATATTAATAGAAATACTAAAAATTAAAATATTAAATACTGCAAATATTAAACAATATTACATTGCAGATACATTGGGAGAAAAAGAATGTCGACGACTCCAGAATTAAAAGTCGAAGGAGCACGTGACCTTGTGTGGGCCAAGTATTCATATTGGACTCTTGGATACATCCTGCGGCTCTCTGGAGCAGAGAAGTTGATAGAAGCAAAACCTTTTGGGCAAATGATTCCTATTGATGAGTATATCCCAATCATGTTCAATGACCACACAGAGTAAGTTTTATATTTGTTTTAAAGTTGCACATATATGTATACCAGGTGTCCCAATAAGAAGGCTACGCATTTGAAAAGCTGCTGTGGAGGAACTTAATTTTTGATTTTATCATTTCTACCTGAGTGTTATAGAAGAGGCTACTGTGACTTCTTTGAAATCAGAAGTTTCAACAAGATATCTTCCCTCATCAAAACAGTTTTTTCCCTATTTCCTTAGTTGCTTCCGACAAGCAATTAAATTTTACTGTGTGTTGCCATTTATTGACCAGCATTGTACAAATGCTAATTTTAAAGACCCCTTTAGCGTGAACAAATAATTTAAATAACACATTGAAAAGACCAAACATCATTGACCAGTATTGTTCAAATCTGGTTTCAAAGAAATCCCAAATTTGGATTATTGTTGGGCATATTTGAGCGATTATTCGGTTGATTTTCCAACCAATGTATCAAACTTTAAGTTGAAGTCTATATTATTGAATGTAATCTGAAACAGAAACGTTAGAACTAAACTCGTCCACGATAGCTTTGCAAGCATGTAACCTTTTTCTGGGAAACAAGTCTCCATCCAAAAATCTATTTTTACAAACAAAACCCCGGGGGATTAATAGTGGATTCACGGTAATGATAACCATATAAAACAAATGCATTCCTTTATTCATAAACTTATTCTTTGTTTCTTAATTAGTCAACAACTGATGGACAAATTTCCAAATCGCAATCTCGTTGCTTTCTCTGCCGAACCGTTGCTGATCTATCCGACCCATTACGTCGGAGATGTCGGCTACTTCAGTGACACCGAGGCGACTGTCACTGTCTACAAGGAAAAATCTGGAAACGCGACTGCGGAGAACCCTGATGACATCACAGAAAGAAGGATCAGGGAAAAGAAAATGACGTCACAACTTTATGGGGATCTGTGATCGTATTAACTGAAATGTTTGATGAGGAATAGTATCAGTGGCGTAGGAACACGTGGTTCCGGAGAGGGTGCCCACTCAACACACTCGTATTAAATTCTTACGCCTCTGAATGTTATATTGCGTTCAATTTAGATAAATCATTAAATTTAATTAAATTCAGTTCAATTTAATTTAGATAAATCATTAAAGAAACTCGAGGCTAAAGTTTATTATAGAACTAATCTGAAAATGCTCAAACATGAAGGGCTTTTCATTTCTAAATTACACGTTTTTTTTATAAGAACAACTAACTTCGGTTTCAGTCTGAATTCTTTGTCATTTCTGGACTGATTTTTACAAATTTTGCAATTCACACCCTTCTCAAAAACATCTTTAAAGTTTGTTTCAGGTCAAGTGCTGTTTTATGCCTGATGCGTACATTTTTCATATTTAACCCAAATCTCAGCCTTTCATTTCTTTTAAAGGCTACCCTTGTAAAGAGAACTTGCGTTGAATACCTTAGATGGAAGACCGTTATAATAAAGCCAAGTGCACACGACAGATTTTTGTCTTTCAAAGACGAAGTTTGCCTTTGGGAGTTCGTGTTTTTCTTCCTGGCTGGCTCCTTGATATTTTTATTATTTTTGTACAACATGAATTAGGTTAGTTTTTAATTTTTGATTTGTATATTGTATTTAGTAATAGTTTTATATGGAATATATAGCTCTTCAATAATAAATTGTAATTTTTTTGTATGAATTTGTTTTTTCTTTGAGGAAGTTTGTTGAATTTTGAGCAGAAAAGCTTTTGTATCCATTCCATTTCATTCAACTCCACTCCACTCCATTCTATTTCAGTTCAAGTAAGGAGGGGTCATCCTTCATTCGATGAATGATCTAGAAAGGGCCCTCCTTCTACTAAGCTACTAACAATTTAAAATAGATAAATATAAAGCGAAAATCCCAAGGTTCTCTGCCGTATTTTCTCCATTTAACGCCCCCTATCTTTTAAACGCCCCTCTCCAATAAACGCTACCTCCAAAAACACCTCTGAGGGGGCATTTATTGGAATATTGTCCGAGATGTATTTCCTAAAACAATGAACCTCAGAAAAAGGCTTGAACATGTTTATCAATTGTAAAGATTAGACGAGATCGAAATTCTCTTTAAATGTATTTATTTCAAGGTTTTGGTGGTCCTTTTTTCGAGAAAAATTTTATTTTGTTAATAAACGCCCCTCTCCAGTTTCAGTTTTCAGTTTCAGTTTCATATTTTAAATTCCACTACATACAATTTCATAATTAACAATACCAACAAATAACTAGACCACAAGGAAATAAGACAATATTACAGAGAATACATTGATACGGAAAATTAATACAATATACAAATACAGAGAAATAAGATAAATTGTATGGAGGGAATTACTTAAAGGAGGAGCTCTCTCGATAGGTAAACTAAACGAGGAGAGAGCCCCCCCTCTTATCATACAATAACTTCGAATGAATTTGGTTGGATTTGAATGATTCCAAGAAATACATGCATTTGCTTTTCATACTATAAAATAGAAGTTGTGCAATTATCAAAAATAACTCGGAACTATTGATTGACCTTGTTCAATAATTAAATTTTCAGTTGCTTTTTGAAGAATATTTTTGATGGAGCGTTTCGGAGTTCCACGGTGTTCTAGCTGTTTTCTTATAGAGTTCACTGAGATGGTATTTCCAGCTTAGATGCTCATTTAAGAGGAGTCCTAAGAATTTAACAAACTTAACCCTTTCAATATGTTTTCCCCCTATTTTTATGGCAGAATGAGAAGATGAGTATGGGGATAGAGACAGTGCTGTAGAGCTAGGGGGCTAATTGGGCTCAGCCCCCCTTGTTAATGCCTAAAACTACTGAGTTTTTATATTGGAGCTCCCTTGTTATTTTAGTGGCACTACATTACTGGATAGAGATCGTTATGACTATTCATTTGTGGCCCTTGTGGCACATTCCAACACATCTAAATGTATCCCTGCATCTCCTTTTTTTGCTTTCAGTTACATTTTAAAAGAGAATAAATCAAATTTGAAATTTGTTGATAGAAATTCAGATGAGTTTCAAGAGATGAGGAACCAAGATAAATTCATTAAAATTCTTGCTGACTCAACACATTTTTGCTTTTTTCAACAAATAACACACTTTTGACCTTGATGCCACTCCAAAAAAAGAAAACATTAGACCTTGCCCAGAGCGAATAAATTCTCTAGGATCATGCTTTCGTCCAATCAGAGAACAGTGCTAGTCTATCACGTGATATTTATCAGTATGTGCTAGACTCTCCCCAGTAAGCGTATTTAAAGAAACCCTTGGAGCCTTCGAGTATTAATTATAATTAAAATTGCATTTTTAATCTATAAGAATCAAACAATTTTAGACAAGATTTCTACAAGTTTTTTCTCTTTTAGTTTTTTCTTTGGAAACGTTTCTACGATTGCAAAGGTTATAAAGTCTGGTGCGGCATTTACTATGCAAGTACATGAGTGGTAGGTATCAATCTGTATCTGACAACATGACAATTGGGAAAACTCAGATTAACTTGAGATAAAACATAACATTTTGGTTTAATAACAAAATAACAAATCTACTGTCATTAAGACTGACGTAGCGTCTTTTAATTTTTTTTAAATTCTATTTTACTCTCGTTAGATTTTAAAAGAATTTTTTTAAAGAATATTTTTTCTGTTCTCGACATGTTCTACAACATGTGGTCAGCAACAACAAATTATCGTTGTTTTCTTTCTTATTTCAAGATGGGATCAGCAACAATAAACATATTGGCCTTGTTGTCTTTTTTATTTCTTTATTTGCTTTTTTTTGTGAGCTAAATGCAACCCAACAGCTGCTGTGGACAGCCATTTTTAAATTGAAAGACTGCAATCATCAGGCACCAAATCTCATTTTATGAAGAATTTTATGGCTGCGGAAATTCATAAACAAATTTATAAGAATATCATATAGCCTTGCCCCAAGTCTATTAATTTTTAATACAAATTGAGAACCGGAGAAAATTCGGAAGAAACGGAGGAAATTTGGAAGAAAAAATTCGGAGGAGGAAAACAATTATAATATCGTTTGTTTATCTCAATTCCTTCCATTTCTTTCTCGGATTAAGAAAGAAATAGATTTGGGGCAAGTCTAAAGATCATGCAGCAATTCAATTACTTTTGTTTTATCTGAGAGATATAATTATTTTTGTTTTAGGGCAAAAGAGTATGGTCCTATTGCATGCTTCTGGTTAACAACTGAACCCTTTGTTATAGTTTCTGACGCTGCAATGATTAAGGTTTGTGCAGATGTTCACTTTTGTTAGTCTCTATAATGTACACTATTACTTCACATGCGTTGAGTAAGGTAAACATTGCACGCTTCGCACGCATTTGACTATTATAATTGTTGACTATGGTGATTTTATATGATTTTTTATTCGATTCTCTTGCACTTGGCTTGAGACATACGAGGAATGCAAGAACCCATTTTAGAGTAATTTCCAATGTGGTTAACATTTTTGACCATCTTGCTAATTTTTATGACTAAATCTCTGGTAGAAATGCGTACTTTGTTTTGCTTGACATGTCTGAACGAATTCATGCAATAAATTATTTTGCAGGGGCGGACCTCGACTTCCGCTAAGCCTTTACTTTTTCTGAAATCAATTGCCCAATAATACCTGTTTAAAATTACTTTTGATTAGATAAATAAATAAATAATAAATAGATACATAAATTTCATTGAAAAACCTAATCAGATTGAAAAACAAGTCAACTCAAAATGGCTGGAGTGGACCTCAGCGGTACTTAGGTTTGAAACTAAAATCGACAATTCGTTCTCAAAAAGGCAATTTAAGTACATTGATTTATACGACCATTCATGCTAGACAGAAATCAGCATGGCAGTGGCATGATCTTTTTCGTTACGGAGGCATACCACCGGCAAGTCTGTTGTTTAGCGATCCGTTTTCATTTCGTGACGGTTATGACGGTTTCGTAGATTCGTATAACATATTTCGTATCTATGTTTATTCAAGGAGATCCTCGTCACAAAGGACTTTCCAAAAGCAAGCAGAATCTACGAAAAATTAAAATGGATGTTCAGTGAAAGGTAGGACGCAAACCAAACTCACTTGCAAATATTTCAATTAAAAGCATTGTTTATCATTCCAATTTTTTTTTGGGAATTGTGCTTTTGCCTCTCCAGCTAATTCCTCAAAATAAAGAGTATAGAAAGTTTAAAAAGATATAAAAACGTATTGACTTTTAGTATATCGAAGGTAAAATGAAAAATTCTGTGGAGGAGCTATAATGTTGATAATTCTGTTTTTGCTGGAATTTATTAGTCTGACTACTTGATCCCTAGTTGACTCGCTACCTCGCTGCTCTCCTTTAACTAGGTCTCGCAGCTTTACATCCAAAAAACTGGACAGATTTTGATGGCCTTGATTATGTGAATCTTGCAGCCCAACTTACGGAAGTTAACTTTGTTGTTGTACAGTCGGTTCTTGGTCTACCAGTCAGCCAAATGAAAATTTGAAAACTCGAAAGAGGCAGAGCGAAATACACCAATCACATCAAGGAAATATATCACCTTACCACAATGAAAGAATCTGATTGGGACCCTAATTTCTTGGGGTCTCTGCCAGTTTTTTGTTGTTGTAAAGCTGTGAGATCTAGTTGTAGGAGCGAGCGGGTGATTGGTAGCGATTCAACTAGGGATCAAGTAGTAAGATTATAATTTCATATGAGAGACTTCAATTTATTGTTTGATACCTTGTTTGCAAAAATCTACCCATCGATCTGCTCATTGAGTTATACTCATTGAAGCCAAAAATAGACGATTTCTGCAGCTGGAATCTCCGGGAAATGCTAGATTATGGCTTTGAAAACATTGCAAGCCATAAACGTCCGTTTAATTGTAGCATACACCAGGAGTTACTTACTTGATCTTGGCAAATAAGGTAACAAACTTTTACGCTGCAGCCTCTTGCATCAACATCAAGCAAAAACAAAATTATCAAATCGAAAGTCCCTGAACAGCAATTTTGCAAACATAGGGAGATCTTTTAGCCACCCGACATTAAAAAATCCAAATTCGTTTTGGAAACTGCTGACAGCGATTTACCCCGAAAGCAATACTTCGGTGATCGATTCGACCAATTTTAAAGTATAAGGTAAAATGGAAAATAGAAAACAAAAGATAGCTGATTGTTTCTGCAAGGCATTCACTACATGGGCCGAAAAGTTATGCAGCCTTGCTCTATCATTATCTTTTCCTTGGCAAAACAATGGCGAGATTGAAAGTGCGCATACTCGACGCAGTCTTAGAAATGTCACAAGGAAGAATGTTCTAAGTCATCTCCTATGAACCTTAACTCGAATAAAGCCCCATGCCATGACGAAACATCGTCAAGATTACTGCAAGGCTCTTCTGACACACTCTTGGGGCCATTAGCCATTAATCATAAACAGGTTTTTGAGGCAGGCGTGACTTCCAGATACACTTAAAATATCTAAAGTGATTCCTCTCTTTAAATTATGGGGTTTTAAGCTATTTTTGATATTTGCAGACCTATCTCGACACTGCCTGCTGTATCAGAGATAATATAGAGAGTAGGCTACGGACAACTGTTGAAGTACTTGGATAAGAGTTACAATATAGCTTACAACATGGCTACACAAAAGGCTATAACACTGGAATTACTGCCACTGTTTTTACCGTGCAATTGATGACTGCGCTGTGTTTATGGACTTACGAAAGGGCTTCGAAACAGTGGAATACAAAATACTTTTCTCTAAACTGCCACTTAATGGAATCGTGGATGACAAGCTGCACTGGGTAGCTAATTACCTGTCAGGACGATTTCAGTATGTTCAGTATGATTATGTTGATTCTGACCCACGGCTGGAGTTCCATAGCTGGAGTTCCATAGCTGGAGTTCCACAGCTGGAGTTCCACAGGGTTATATGTTAGAGCCCTTGCTCTAACTTTTATGGATGTGTCCAAATACCTTAAGAGTTTGGCTGGATCCAGCTTTAAATATGAACAAACAACTCCGTAGAGTTTTAAAAAAGGCAAATGTCCGTATACAATTTGTTTATTTCACAAACAATGCTATTCTGCTATATACTAGTTGTGAAAACAACAAATACGATGCCATACAATTTCGAGAAGCTTTACGGTTTGGAAAAATGTTTGAAATTGAAGCTCCACAAAAATCGGGAGTGCAGAATTGTTCGAGTCAATAAAACTGTTATCATAAATGTCTTTACAAATGCTGATCTTGCAAAGATAAAAATAACAAAATTATTTTTCAAGTTCTCGAAAGTATTTCTTAGGTCTCCTTTAGTAAACCGTAGTAATAAACAGACTTCGATTGTTAGAAACTTTCAAAATAACTTAATAACACTTTCAGCAGTCTTCTTTTTGATAAATATATTATTGGAAGGCAATTAAAACATAAATTGTTTTAAAACTTTAAGTGTTTTATTTAATTATTCAATGATTTAAGTGATGTATTTTTTAATTGTCAGATCAATGGGTGATGGACTTGTAACTATATTAGACGTTAAAAGATGGAAAAAGAATAGAGCCACTATAAATCCTGCTTTTCATCGAGCGTAAGTTCAGTAATTTTATAGATAAATTCTCTCATCGAGAATTAACTGCAATTTTAAAATTTTTTCTGACCAATCAGTTCTTTAGTCTTGCTATTTCGAGAACGGATATAGTTTATCACCGGTCCACTTTTCAGATTTAAGCCCTTCACTGAACGATTGAGTCTTGTTTTAAAATTGTTTGGCATAATATAAATTTTTAACTCCGAAGGTCATAAAATGGAAAGTCACATCGCATTTTACTTCTTAATATCACGTACACATGTATAACCCGTCACTCAACAAATAGAAGTCGTGTGGCATTTTAGTACTAAAAATTGCGTTGCATTCATAACCTGTAACTCGCAAAATTAAAATCATGTTGCATTTCACTCCTAAAGATCCGATACACATGTATAACCTGTTGCACGAAACTTGAAAGTGTGTGTGATATTTTGCTCCTAAAACTCTCGTACACATTTCTTACACGTAACTCTTAAAATAGAATTCACATGGCATTAGAACTCCCAAAAATCTCATAACACTGAAAACATTGTTTGTGCATAATTCATTGACGAATAATTTACGACAAGTGGATCCATTTTGTAACTTATTCCTTTCACTAAAATTATTTTTTAGATATTTGAAATCTCTTGTTCCCAACTTCCTTGCGAGTACAGAGATTTTGAATGGGAAATTAAGAACTCTTGCAGATGGGGAAACAGTCGTGAACCTTTTGCCTGAATTTCATAAAACAGCTCTTCATGTCATTTCCAAGGTTTGTTTAATACATTTTGAATATTTTTTATTGGGCAATCGAATAATACCAATACTTACATGTGTAAAGATGTGATGATTGAAAATAGCTCTAAAATTGACAAAGAAAATTTGGCCACAGCATTTACGAAGCTATTCTGGAAGTTTCCCTCACAGCCCAATGACGCTGAATAATAATATAATATAAAAGAATTACTTTTTTGTCTTTTGATTTTGTATTTGGTAACATGCTGATTTATGTTATGCTGATTTAATGTCAAAGAGAAATGATCTCAGAGCTTATATTATATATATATAATGGTGGTGATTGCAAGGCGAACTCGCAATGTATACAAAGTCTCTTTGGTTTTGTCTAGGGAATTAGAGTTTGGGTACCTGAATCATCCTGCCTTTGCACTAGGATCGTCCTCGGAAAATGCAGAGCAGGGCGATTTAGGTATCTTCTCGGGTATCTAAAAATATTTTGTGCAACCCTAAGGAAGCTCCTTTTTATGGAAAAAGTTGCTGTTTTGTCATTTTGATTCTTTGAATATTTGAATATTTGAATATTTGAATATTTGAATATTTGAATATTTGAATATTTGAATATTTGAATATTTGAATCTTTGATTCTTTGATTAGTTACAATAAATACAACTACTTTTTAAGAACAGATTTGTTTCATTCCGACAGACAGCCTTTGGTTTGAATTTGAACACAATCTTAGATGAAGACGAACCTTTCACAAAAGCTGCTGATTCAATCTTTGCTGGCATGCAATTCAAATTTCGTAATCCTTTTTACAAGGTATGTTATGTTTTACCCGTGCTTATTGCGATCTAGAGCAATGCATCGACTTCCCTCCAAACTTTACCAGTCTGATCACGATCATAGCAGCATTTAATTTTTATGGATGAACATACAAAACCTAAGGTATATATATCATATATATAACTAAGATGTGTATTGCACGCTCTCGTAAATAATTAGAAAATAATTAAAACATTTAACATTAACTTGTTTCTTTACAGGAAGTGGTATTTAAAACCGGTTTCAAATTACAACCACCATACGCTAATGCAAGAAAGTTTCCTAAGACCCCGTTTACACGAGAGAAACTGGATCGATCCAGTTTGGGATCGATCCAGTTTGGGATCGATCCCAAAATCATACATGCGTTCACACGGGATCGATCCCAAAATAGCTAGTGTTC
>JAYJMH010058537.1:0-35543 GCA_036873815.1 Phacellophora camtschatica | reverse complement strand
TCAACATCGAATGCTTGCCAATCTGATGACAACCTGTAGGCACGGTTCAACATTGTTACTAACAAAGCACGCTTGTAGTTATTGTCAACATGACTTTGAAGGTGTAATAGTAAACCTGTGTCTGTAGGCTTTTTATAAACCTGTGTTTTAAGTTTACAATCAGATTCTTCAAGTTCCATACCCAGAAAAGGCAAAATATTGTTGTTCGCAATTTCCATAGTAAACTTGAGGGAAGAATGGCATTGATTCAATGTAGCGAAAAAGTTTTCGGCTGCTTGTATATCGGGCATGATGGCAAATTTATCATCCACATACCTTTTGTAGAGCAAAGGCATTTCTTCAAAAGTATTTAAATGTTCTTCTAAGCGATCCATTAAAGCGTTTGCCATCAATGGACCTAAAGGAGATCCCATGGCAACGCCATCATTTTGCTTATATAGATTACCCTCAAACTGAAATAGTTGATTCTTTGCGGCGATCACAAGGATTTCTTTAAGTTCCGTTTTAGTAATTGCTAACTTCTTTTTTTGTTGAACCAATTATCTTCAAAAGCAACGTCCATTATGATATTGATTGTTTCATCAACGGAAATATTTGTAAAAAGGCAGTCACGTCATAAGACACTAAAATATCGCTTCTGTTTATTTTTGTTTTGCAGATGAAACAAAATTTTCACCGGTTAGTCTTGAACGACCTAAGAAAAGTGGTAGACCTCCAAAACATTGTCATCCGCTTTTTGAAAAAGAAAAACAGTTACATAATGTTGTACGCAGGCTATTGCCAGAATAAACAGCTAAGTTCCTAAGTACAAAAGAGTCAAGACTAGCCCATCTATATGGCAAACCAAAGACCCATAAAAAGACTTTGGCAATGCGTTCTATACTTTCTGCAACTGGTACTTACAATTACCAACTTGCAAAGTGGCTGGATGAAAGATTAAAACCTTTCGTTGTTTAACAACGATCATACCATCACTGATATATTTGAGTTTACTGAAAATATCTGCAAAACAAAAATAAACAATAGCGATATTTTAGTATCTTATAATGTGACTGCCTTATTCACAAATGTTCCCGTTAATGAAACAATCGATATCATAGTGGACGTTGCTTTTGGGGATAATTTATTTTGTTTGGATGGACTACCTGGCTCCAGCTAATGATGGGACTAGAGGCCCTTCTACCTACGAATACCTCAATCTACAACAAAACACGTTCGGTAAATTTGACTATTTCATCAGAAAAGAATGCTAAATTAAGCCATTTACTACACAGATAGTAGTTTTCCAGCTCTGCTCTTCTCGCACAAAGGGAACTGCATCCTTAAATCCCACAAACACCCGCCGGGAACCTGTCTGTGGGTGCGTAAGTATTTTGCTAGAAACATCATCACATTTTTTTTGCAATCGCTTTATTTTGGCTCATCGGGAACGTCTTCTGCTGCTTTAAAATGTTCGCACACGCTCTAAACAATATTCCTTTAATTTCAACAATCCTTCATGTTTCGCATCAAGCGCAATGCTGTCATCCGCAGTGAGAGAGTGGACCTGCTCCAGAAGTGTAGCAACCATGTTTGCTGGTCCACTCCTCTCTCAAAATTTTGAGCAACCTTGTGAACCAAAACCAAGGTTGCTTCTTTCAATTTGAGCAACCTCAATAGAACGATTTGATTGGTTAAAACAAGTAAATTTAAAATTTGAGGTTGCTCCCGCGTAATCTGAGCAACCCTCTGTAGTAAATTTTATTGGCCAATAGCATTTTTTTTTAAATCGAGAGTTGCTCCAACCAAGATATCAATAAAATGTTACAGCACTGTGTAATATCCAGACCAGACCTAAACCAGAACCAAAGAAGCTTGATGAAGAGAACTTTCTGCACGTGTAAAGTCCTGTATCAAAATTTCACAGATTAAATATATGTAAAATAATAACATTTTTATTTACGTTCTCTTGTATAATTCTTGATAGACATTACTGAAACATTGTCACTAAAATACAGTAATTCGTACTCAATTTAAAAAAAGAAAGAGTTTTAATGGTTGGAAAATTGACGGGTGCTTGGGCAAGTTGCAGGGTGAAATGTTTGCGCCGCCAAGGGAACTGTCATTAATTATGAGGCCCTGTACGGAAGAGAATGAGAAGGGGTATAAAGCCAATTAAATATATTTTATTAGGGTGTGAAACTTTTTTCAATGATGAAATGGCGGTATGAAAAAATAATGTGAAATATTTGAACAAAGGTGTTTTTCATTTAATAGAGAAACTAGTTTTGGAATGGCCTCACTGCCGAGTCAAATCAATCTGATAAATATTTTATGAAAAATTATTTAGGCTTTACTTTGCTTTATTTAATTTAATTTCTTTTATATTTCGTACATATTTTGTAAATAGGGTTTTAACTTATTCCTAATAATATTATTTCATAACAAACATTTTTAAGGAGGGCCCCTTGAAAATCAATTTTTGATTGAAGGGTAATCCTCCAGAAACAAATGAAATGGAGGTGTGGACGCTAGGTATGGTCATGGAAGTCTTCAGGACACAGAATGTAATTTGTGTGGTTTGTGTTAATAAATATATTAGCCAGATATGAATCAGTAATAATATTAGTAAGAATATATCGAAATGCAAAGTCTGTAAAATATTGATTTTGGGGGTATGAAACAAACTGTACTATAAAGGTTGGGGTTTTGAAACTTTCCTGCTTAAGCTTCTTGGATCTTGGGGTATGAATTTTCTGAGCACTATTTTGGTATTTCTTCCACTCCCCTCCATGTCTTGCTTAATAATGATCCCTAACCACAAAGCGTTGGCTGTTACTAAATGCAGAAGGAGGACTGGAACGGGGAAAAAATCATAAAAGTGGTGGGGAGATGACCTGTCGTGGCGTTCCTTTCATATTTTCATTTTTGCTCCAAAAAACACAATGCGTATGGTAGTAAATTCATGTTTAACAAATCTTAGATTGAAAAAACTTTGATGTTTAGGTTTCCTTGTAAAAATAGTCTACAAAGACCTTTCCAGTTGGTAACTACCTTGAAGTTTGCATCATGTTATTTCCATTGGCTATTTCTTTTTTCTTTTTACCCTCTACCAATTAGACCTAGACTTGCCAAAGTTTACTCCTTTTTAATCCATGAAAAGAAGAACCCGAGAACTGAGAAAAACCATAGTCAATAGAAAATGAAAAACTGAATGAAAATGGAATAAAGGGAAGCTGTTTTGAAAGGAGAAGCATTTTGACTGATAAAAATCCTATTGAATTATCGTTGACATTATTGACAACAATAATCGATGATATTGCAGGGCAATCATATTATTGGAGGGCTACAGCTGAAAAATATCTGCGGGTGAACAAGGCTTTCGTAGATATTGTTTATAAAAAATGCTAATAGGAAATGTTATAAGAAAAACAATTTACCTACTTATATATTTTCGCTAATTTTTTGGGTTCTCACCTCCCATGCTATCATGGACACAATAAAGATGCACGGGTGATGAGAGATCAAAGAATAGAAAACACAATACAAATGCATGGGTGACCGGAAGCCAAAAACAAAAAAAATAGAAATCATTTTGGTGGATCTTGTTTTTGAACGTTGCGTATGTGTTCATTGAAGCGGTTATTCATCTTCCTTCGTTCAGCTCTTATGACTATGGTTTCGCTTCGGGATATCTTAAGCTTGATATATTTAATTTGCTTGTCCCAGGTGAGATTCTTATCAAACGGTATTCCCATAAGGTCATGAGGCAGGGTTCGAGATTTGGCCCTTGGTATCACGGTATCATTGCTAATCTTGTCATGCATCAATGTCGTTCATTTTAGGTATCGAGTATCAAGGCAAATATTTCATTTTATTAGCAGAGTATCATTGCAAGTTTATTTTGGGTATCACGGTATCATTATGACTATAATTTTGATATCTGGGTATCATTCATTTTCCTTTTTAATGTTATCTCTGCCACTCAATACTGAGGTGTTTATTTAATAATTCTGATTTTTAATGATGTAAATATTTTTATCTTTTATGAATTCTATTTTGTAAACATTTGATGTATGTTAATTTTTGTTACCATGTTTTAATATTAGTTTTTAGATTTAGTTTTAGAAATTTTAATTTAAGAAATTATAAATCAATAATTTCTTGTAATGAGGTAGTCCGTTTATTTTTTTCTAACTACGAATATTTACTTGTTTATCTAAAATAAATTATTTTAACTTTTCTATGTACCTGATTATGGCGTATTGAGTTCCATACTGTTGCCTAAAGCCACAAAGTAAATGCTTTGAAAGACAGCATACAAGCTTATTGTAAATTATTCGTTATTATGCTGAATTCAAAATATATTATAAATTATTATGCTGAATTCAAAATACTGATTGGTATATGGTTTTTATTATCAGTTGGTTTTTCTTTTTTATAGTCTGGAGGTACATCAGCTTTCTTTATTTCTGTATGGAAACTATTAGATTTTATGCTGTTATTAAATATTACAGTTAGTATTTCTTCTATTTGTCTTATAGATGATTTTAGTATTTTTGCTGGCATCTGGTCTGTTCTAGTTGCTTTACTTAAATTTAGGCAGAGTAGTTGTCACCTTATTACGTTTACTTGAATTCTATGAAAATTAAACTTTGTTATATTTTCAAAGTGCTGTTTGATTTTTAGTATGCCAGGATGATCTATATATTTACGTATGATTTTTTCAAGTTTTTATTTAATATTGTGCGGTGTATTTTAATTTTCCCCATATGTTGGAATATTTAGAGATCTTGTTATGTTAATGAAATAGCCATTCATAATATCTGCAATTATTTTGCTATCTAAAACAACAAAATTATCCTCCACTAGGATGATCTTGTTTTGAGTATTGCATTTTTCTGTAAATGCTGATCTGATTGTTTTCCAAAAGTATTGACTATCAGATGCCAATTTAATGTCAATAGTTCTAAAGAATTTTTTCTTGGCATTTCTTATTAATTTAACGCATTTATTTCTTAATTGTTTAAATTTATTCAAGGTTTCTGGCGTTCTATTGTTGTTATGTTTATGTTTTGCAGCAGATTTAAGCATAACAATTTTTCGAATAGTTTTATTCATGAAAGGTGCATTATTTGCTCTGGTATGTTTTTTTTTAATGGGGGCATGTTTGTTTAGCGTACTAAGCAGCCTGTTTGAAAAATCACCATAGTCTAATGGGTATGGTGTCATGGCACTTTCAAGTTCTGTATTAAAACCCTCAACTGAAAAGTTTATGTAGTCTCTGTATGTAACAGTGATTGGTTCTGCTTTTCCAAATTCTGATTTCAAAACTGTAGCTGTTAATTTATGGTAGTCAGAAAGGCCTGTTTAAAATGTGGATGTTTGAATTAAACTATGTTTTTTGTTTGTTAAGATTAAGTCGTAACATTTTGCTGAGTCACTTTTGAAGCAGGTTTTTTCTTTCACGAGATTATAGGAATTATTTAAATCTATGAATTCTTCCATTTTTGGTGCTTTGGGCTCCATGTTTAAATCACCCATTATAAGTACATTGGAGTAATCTTGGAAGTATAAATAAAAAACCTTTCCGAGCTCTACAATAAAAAATCATCATTTTGGTTGGGTGGATGGTAGATCCATATAATAAGCCATTTTTGTTTTATAGTGCTTAGTTCACTGCAAGCTAATTCTATATTTGCATGAAGCGTGTGCCTTTGTAACTTATGGGATGGGATGCTATTATTACTGTACAGAAGTAGCGCTGTTTGCTCCTGCAATATAATGGACAGTGACAGATTTACTTTTTGACATTTTGTATCCTTGCAGACCTTTAGTCATAGAGTCACCAAGTATAGAAACCTTCTCTTTGGGTGGTCTGTGTTGTTGTTCATTTTTAAAATGTTTTGGTTGGAATTGATTTTTTGATCTTTCTTGGTTTTGTTGGGAAAATTGGTTTCTGGAATTAATTGAGGTTTGATTTAATGTTTGCTGCCTTTGGGTTGCTTTGTAACTTTTTGGATACTCAGCAAAATGTTGTGGAAACTAATCAGAGTTCTAGGACTGTTGCCTGGTTGGTGTAAAGTTGGCACCTGAGAATGAAGAATATTTTGTTTGCTGCTCTTGTTGTTGTTGTTTTCTTGGAAGATTTCGTGGAGGCTGATTTTGTGCATGTTGATTAATATTTGTGTTGTATGGAGGAATAACTGGTCGTGAGATGATAAATGAAAGTGGTGCCACTGGATGATCCAATGTTGGCAAGGGAACTATAGGTCTCCATTATGTTGTAGAAAAGCTGTTCTTCATTAATATGATGTTGTTGAGTTTATTTATTAGTTGACACAGGTTTATATCGTCTTTGAGCTAAGTGTTGTTTTAGACTTGTTTATGTGTTCTCCCAACATTTTTTTTTTCTTTTTGCAGCTTGTTAGTTTTCTCTGTTTCTTGTTTATATAGAGCTTTGTAATTTGTTTCTTTTCCTTGTTCCATGCTACACACTTTTTCTCAAGATGCCGTATTGCTTTCCAAACTTCATTTAGTAGAGGTTTGTTGTAGGATGGTGCATGGGATGGAAAAATATTCAGTAGAGGTTCTTTAAGGGATAGAGATTCATGTTGGAAAAATTCAGGCACAGTTGCCTCAGTATCTTTTTCATTTTCATTCTTCCTGGGTGGAAGTTTCCTGCTGTTAATCGATGGAAAAATTTGCAGCGAAAACATACTAGGTATATTTGTCTCAACAGTTTTCCCTTTTCTTTCATTACATCAGAAGAGCAAGATGTGTGACTTTTAGAATTAGATTCAACTGGTTTAAATTTGTCATAAATTGCCTTGATATCAAGGAAATTTGCTGTAATAAACCCTTCTGTCAGAGGACCAGTTATTACCATCACTCCTGTTGGTATATTAATCAATATGTGAGGGTGTTTTTGGTACTGTCTATGTCGGTTTGCGTTTTTCTGTCAATGAATAAGTGAATTTCCTCATATGTTCCTTCTGTCTCTGTCTTGTGTCTGTCAAGTCAACATCATAGTTAATAGATGCTCTAAGTTTGATGAATATTTCTTCATACACTGCTAGGTTGAGGTACGGCAGGCTAATATACGAATAATACTCACTGTGGTGCTTTTTGTCCTTAAATCGTTTCAGAAAATTGTCAGGGTGTTCAGGTGGTATTTAAAAGTTTGGGTTAATATTATAAATTCGTTTAATCTTGTTAATGTTGAAATCCTCTTCTTCTTGGTGTTCTTGATCTTTCTTGTCACTGTTTTCTGGCATGCTTTTTGTCGTAAGAAGTGTGATGTTCTTGTCCCAACAAGTCTTGCAGAGCATTTGGTCACTCAGTCGGATGTCCATCGTTTCAGATTTGCTGTGGCAATTCTCACATAAACTTGTTGGACCTGGATTTCTTTCTATGTCTTCACAAAGAAGCAGAATGAGTATTAGGCCTAAACTTTTGGCGCCATTTTGCCTTGGCTTAGTTCCTGGTGGAAGTGGGAGATTTCTCAATGCCATCGAAATGGGAAATTTCTCCATGCGAGAAGGGAAAAGTGGCAAAATTGTCGTGGCGAGTGAGTCGAGATTATCCAAGATTGGCTCACTTAGGCTCACTTAGGTGGGACAGAAAGCTCATCAGTGAATGTGCGCTAAAGCGATGCTGGTGTCATGCATAATATTCACAATTATTACAATAGAAATAATTATTTTACACAATGAAATGACAATTGGGGATATGTTGCGCCTCACTAACGAAATCTGGACGTTTGTAGTGAGATGAACTGAAAGACAGGACACCGAGTGAAAAAACTAAGCAAGTGGGTAACCTTCGTTTTTACATTTGATTCCGGTACAGTTTGATAATGAAGTCATTATAAGCGAATGTGCCATTTTCAAAAATCGGGGTAAATCACGTGACCGATGGCGTCATTTCTGGGAGTTTTTAAAGATTTAAAAGTGAGATAGCTCGGCTCGTGATTGTCTTTCGAACATTAAATTGGTGGCAAACGAGTGAAAAACAAAACAACTTTCCTTTGTTATATTGAAAAATTAATTTTGCAGTGATCAGCATTTTATGATGACGTCATCACTTAGCTCTTATCTCTTCTGCTTTACTTCGTACTGAAATTATTTTAATTCAGTTATTTGTTTTAATTATATTTGGCTAGGAGGGGGGTTATGCCCCCGCTACCAAACATTCCCAAATATCATCTAAACGACTTTCGGTAAGGTTCTAAAACTTCCTGACTTTTCCTAAAATTTAATTGGCTTCACAACACTAGTACAATTATGGTCTATTGTTCTACCATGTGACCTCGATATGTCCTTATTTGGCAAGTGATTCAGAACAAAATTGTAAAAAGACCTCTAATTCAACTGCTAATTGGCTAATCGTTTCATAAATTACACCATTCGCTTTGCCTTAAGAAGTACATTCTTTTGATTTCGCTGACGAATGCAACTTTTAACATATATGTCATCATATATTTCTATGACATCATATAATGAATAGATAACTGCATTAAATGTATCCATTTTATACGATTGTTCATTAATCTATCAGGAAAATAAATTTGGCAATTAAAAATCAAATATTTACATTTGCAATTACCATAATTTAACAAATAACTTTTGAAATAACACTAATTAAACCCTATTGTTTCTATAAATCAAATTCTGATTCGGAAATTACTTTAAATGAATCTAAAATTACGTTTTTCCTATAATTATCGAGGTTTCTATTGGTTTTAGCAAATAATATTGCACATTTTCCTAGCAACATTCAACATAATTAGATCCTAATTAATGCTATTTTCAAAATGTACCATGTTCGTTTATTATGTGTAGGAGGTTTCATAACCATGCTCTTATTGACTGCTGAAATAAGAAAAGGGGACCCAAAATGGCCCCCCTCTCCAGTCAAAAATTCAAATTGTCTACCCGGGCCAAATAGGGTTAATGTTTTATCCCACTATTAAAGCATTTCAGTGTCCAAATGTAGCATAAACTGAGGTGGTCAGAACAGTCTCTACGCAATGATTCATAAAAAGTAACGAATTTCTGGTAAGTCAAGTTTAGCAACACATTAAGGATTAATGCTCGATAGCTCTCCGAATTCTCCATTTGGATTTTGGAAATATCCTCATCGTAACCTCATTGAGCTAATATATTTTGCAATGTTAATTCCGGCCAATAGTTCTATTTTTGTACGTTTCACCCACAAAGTTTTCAACTCCTTTGTACAGATATTTGAGAAGATTGTGAGACTTGCGTAAGATGCAGAGAGCTGCTTACTGTGTGAACAGCAATTGCTTTCAAAAGAGAGTGCCACCATTATTAAAGATAAAGCCTGTCTAAAGTTTATGGAATCGCTAAGAACTGGGCAAATGTAGAAATTTCTGATTTGGATCCACTATATCATTTTAAACACGTTTATGCCAAAGTTTTAGGAACGCCTGCCGCTGTTCGAGTTCATGAAAATTCAGAATTAACCTTGGATTACGATATAAACCATACGTTGCAACATATGGATTGTTGCAAGCTAATGCGGATAATATTGAAGATAAAGAAGTAACAGGTGCCCATTCTGATAACTGTTTGCGAACTCGATCAAATTGTCTAATCTAAGAAAAAATAATTATCTTTTATTTGTCAAACAGAGAGGGGAATCGATGCCAATCAATACAACCAAGGTGGTTTAGGCCGTTGTAGTCAAGTTAGTTCTCAAAACAAAATAAATGATGTCTTGTCATTTACTTGATGCGAGCGACCGCTATTTCTCAGCATCAAAAAGGCTAGATCTTATTCAAAATTGCAATCGATGTATACTATCATAAATTGTGTTACTTGTAATTTGTGAAAATACCAAAAAGTGAAGCTGAATGTGTTCAAAAACGGAAAGATGAGCTAAAAGAAATGGTTCTTTACGAATTTTTTACAATTGTCAAAGATACTGTTTTTTATACAATTGTCAAAGTGAAGATACTGTTAGATGAGAATGCCTACCTCTTAAGTAGAATGTTAAAAGATGTCCAAAATCTTAGCGAAGAGCAAGGAATTGAGCCGGCAATTTCTTATTCCGCAACGTTGAGAAAGCACTTAGGAAATAGATTTGACGACCTCGTTGGCTTTTTTTCATCCAGTAGGCAGGTTATCGTATATCCTTCTGATACAAGTCCTTGTAAATACGCGGTAGCAACTTTAAAAGGAGCGGGGATACGTGATGATGATTTAATAAAGGCTTTCTCGACTATGATCAAGTGAAAAATTGTAATTTGCAAGAACAATTTTCAAACAGAATGGCCACTGAGAACTTCCGAAGTAACTTCGCTGTTCTCGCAAGCAGGACCCCTTCCCGAATTGTAAAATGCAATCTTCCTTACTTTGTATCCAACATGCAAGTTAAATAAAGATGGGTTTGCGATCACCTATTCACAGTACACAGGAAATAAAATTTGGTCGATAGCCGAGGATTGACAATCAATGATAACTGGATAGTAAGTCTGCTAAGAGACTGGAGAGTAACTCTGCTAAGCGAACAATGCTTGGAATGACTGTGCACCGACTTACTTCAAGCAAAGAGGTGTCCATGTTGCTTAACTAAGCCGGACATGCTGTTCCTTATAATGATGTCTGCATGCAAGATGAATCGTGGTCGCGGATTGCAGCATCCCCAAGCGAGTTATATCGTTAAATTTTTAAAGGAAATGTGACACATTCCAGCTTGGATAACAATGATGAAAAACAGGAGACACTGACGGGAAAGGGAACTACCCACCATAAAAACCCATTTCTGTTTCAACACCTGTTACCAGGTTTGTTATAACACTCTTTTTACATGATAACGTAATTGTAAATGTGATAACATATGTTACAATTACACAATTGAATTACACAATTAACTATGTTACAATTATTTTATTAGCGTATTTCATTGAAATTTCAGGTGAGCCAATGAATACTCAAGAAATTTACCAACCTGAGCACGATTTATGTCAGTTAATCAATTCTGCCATTCTGAGGAATGAGCGCCATACCACAATGAAAAGTTGATGCCACTATCTTATTTTAAACAGTACAAAGACAATGAGAACGCTACAACGATTGATGTTTGCTTTGAAGATAATTTTGTCTGGGCAATCATTTGTGGCATTCCACATCAAGATATCAGCGTAGAAGAATGTCCACTTTTGGGATCTTGGACTGCTTTCCATAAACAAATTTCAGACAGAAAAGTTGTAAAATAAAACATCAAGTATCTACCAACAATTTCAGACCACCCTGAATATGGTGTCTGCAAAGATTACAAGGATTCCATGATGGATACAATGCATTTTCTAAATGTTCCCCACATTTTTGTGCATGCGGATGAGCAAGTGTATGCCAGAGATTTGAATATGTTGTGGAACATAAAGATAAATATAAGAATTTAATTTCCATCATGGGCGGCTTCCACCAGCTTCGATTTTTACAGAAGATTACTCACAAAAGGCATGCATGCATGGGATATGGGGATTGGTTCGTCGATGATGGTTCAGTTGCATCTGGTTCCGTTGCACAAGCAACGGTCACATGGGATATGATTTATACGGAAAAAATTGTACTGTCATAAGAGGGATATAATAACTGAAATCCAAATGGTACTTTTTGAAAGCCCAAATGTTTTCTTTACAACGTGTTCAAAATAGATCAATAAAAAAATAGTTTCTAGTTTATCCGAGCTATTAAAGAAGAAAAATCAAGGTCCATGGTTTTCAAACCTATTCGGCAGTTGACATCTGCATAAACAAAATCGACATCTTCGAGATCTTTAACTTTCTCCTTTGCAAGACCCAAAATCTTTGCCCTTCTAGCTGTCAGATCAAGTTGAATTGCTTTATTTTCAGACGTTTTGGCCCCACCGACAGGCGTGCTCGTTATGGCTCCGTGAAAACTTTCGTTTTCTTGTAATGGGATAAGTTCTTGAAGGACCTTAGTTGCATGATTGCATGCCCGTAGGAATCATTGGATGGCGTGCAGGAAATGCGTCTGGAAAAGGTAGCCTCACTGTGAAATTTTCCCCTCGTATCCTTGTTGTTTTGCTACTGTATTCAGCCTTTAGAACATATGCCTATGTCAGTCTAAACCCTTCCTATGTATATTTACCCTTCCCGTGGCAGTCTTGATTTCTTCCTTTTCAGCATGTCTTTATTCATTTGTTCCTTTCTGCTCCCCTAATGAGCAAAACCTTACGAGTATCTTTGTGAAACTTTTCTCGTATTTTCTTGTCACTATTTGCTGGTTGTTGTCGATGATGCCTTTGCAATCGGCTAGGTTCTTTTTAAAATCTTCCGTGTACCAAAAGAAACTTGTTGTTTACTTGCAACTTTCGTTGTACAATTTGTTGAACTTCTAGATTATGCTTTTAGGAACAAAAGTTACAACCCTCGTATTCTACTTTTATTGGGTGCAGACATAGAAACTAAGAAACTGAGAAATAGCCGCATGAAGTTTTTTCATTAAATTTGAAAAGTATTTATGCAAGGGATGTATTAAAATTCCTTTAACTGAGGAATATAACTCGATTCATCATTTTGATCTCTTTGCAGTGCCAGAATCTATGCCGAGTAGTGACATAAACAACAAGAATATCTCTATAGAAGGTTTCAGCAAAGATATTCTATATAAGTATCTGTGTTTATTTTCGTGAAGATTTGCCAATCAAAAGAAGGCAGGACCTCGAATTAAAGAAATGGTAATTGCAGAGATATATTTTTCCCACAAAAAGGTCTTTTTTGTAGCCACAGAAGCCAGAGCCAAAATGTCGTTTTATTGAGAGGCTTCAAGTGGTGCTAAATAGCATACATAATGAAAGACCACATTCCATTATTTTTATTGGTGATCTCAACTGTAAATCCTCACAATGGTGGACAGAGGACACTGAAAATTGCATACATAATGAGAGACCACATTCCGTTATTGTTACTGGTGATCTCAACTGTAAATCCTCACAATGGTAGACAGAAGACACTGAAACTTTAGAAGGAACTTCTTTGGGTGAGCTGATTGAGATCAACAACTTGCACCAATTAATCGATGAGCCTAGAAATATAAGGAGAGAAGAAATGTCTTGTATTGGTCTAATTATTACAAACTAACCTAATATCTTTATAGAATCATGTGTGCATCCATTTTTATACGAACACTGCCAACACCAGGTTGTCTATGGCAAACTTAACATAAGTATACCACCGCCACCACCCTACCATCGAGCTATTTGGGACTATTCTAAGTCAAATGATAGAGCAATAATATGAAATATTACACCCGTTGATTGGCTATCTAAACTCAGTGAAATGGGACCTAAACAAATGACCACGGTATTTACAAATGAGATATCTTCTATTGTTTCTGCATATATCCCTAATAAAGTAGTCAAGTTTAATGACAAGGGTCCACTTGGATTACGAATGCCCTGAAAACTGCAATAATGCGCAAAAATATGGTATACAAGAGCTTTAAACGAAGGGGCAGAAGTCAAGAGGACTGGGAACTGTTTAAAAGGGTACGGAACGACACATCTAAACTGGTAACTGATGCAAAAGAGATCAATTATTCAAATTTAGCCCGTAAACTTTCTGATCCTACACAGGATCAAATTGACCTCATTATTGTAGTTAGGCCCTACCAGAGTTGGTGTGATTGTTTCTCCCTTTACTTGATTTATAGCAGTTGTAAATTGCCTGGCACTACGATTTCTAACCATGTATTGTTTAAGCTTCTGATATCCTTATCTAGAAGCATTCCAATCTTTGTCCTTAAAATTTTAGCAAATTCATTTTGGTGCCAAGAGCCAAAATTTCACCAGAGCACTTAGATTTGCTTCGAAAGCAGTGCAAAAACTTTATGAACGTTGTTGCTGTTGCAGTTTCAGTAAGGCTGCATTCAATTTTTTAAGACGGTACTAAAAATGATACGTCGCCTCGATGGCCATACAAAATATTTTGATAGGTCATCTGTGCAGCTTAGCTTTTGCAATCTACCATACATCACCTATATCGTCTTACAATCTACCGTACATCGCCTCTACCATACATCGCTTCAACGGTCTACGGAGCTGGTCTCAAAACATATTGTTTCAGGATGTCCGCCCAGTTTTTAATTTATTTTCACTGCCTTACCAATATATTTCCTTTATCTAATTTTTGTGAGCAGTCATGTAGAAATAAAAGTGGAATAGGACTCATAGAATATGGATTGTGACAGGGCAAAGTATCCTTAGTTGTCAAAAAGTTATTTTAGTTCTTTTGTGAATTATTTTCTAAATTTAAAAATGATAAACACTGACAAAATTCAAGCCTTAAAATTTATTTCAAGCAACTATGTTAGCAAAATAAAATCTATATTTTGAAAATTTGACCGTCTTTCGTAAGTGCTGTAAGATGGTCTGCATCTGGAAGAGGCTTGATAACTGCCACCTCTGAAATTGAGACTGTGCCCAGTGGTGAAGCCACACAAGCGAAGCTCTTCATGCCCAGCCCCGAAGTAGCGAATTTTTTTGGGACCACGCCATTTTTTTGGGACAAGCCTGTATTTACAGACCAAATCGGGGCTGTAAATACAGTAACTCTACCATACCAAGATGAGCCATTGGCCAATGAAGTTGCACGCGGAGAAGATGGAAGGCCAGCAGCAGGGCGAGTTTACGAAGATGACGAAGATGGAATTCCTCAAAGAATGATTGAAATGAGATACGACGGAATTCAAGGGATCGAAGAATGGTAAGTGGAACTTCATGGTCTTTTTGGATGTAGATAATATATTTAGATGTTTTTGACACTCATGTTTTTGAAACAGTATAAAAATGTTTTTCATACCACAAGATTGTTTTTGGAATCATGCATATGAGCCATGTCCAAACCATATATATTTAAAATTAGTATTTTATTTTATTAGGTTTTCAATTTCATGATAATAAATAACTCACTCTACATCATTTAGCAAGCATCAGATTTTTAGGTAGGCCTATAAATACAATATGTTGTAGACATTTTCCATAAAATATGTCCATAAAGTACAGATTAATTTCACTATTTTTTTACTCCCTCCCATTTATACAAAAAGCTGGCAATAGCTAGATGTATGCTTTCAGTTTACCCCTCCCTCTCAGTGCATAAATACTATATGGATTCAAGCTGCTGAAAATGCCATATCCAATGCATTTTCACAAAACGGTTATTATATACCAAAAAGCTTAGGCAAAGCTCTAGCATCAGGCAAATGTACAAAAATATTTATCTGCACACTCATTACTCATTTTTTTCCATGTTAAATTGCATGGGAACACCTAACTGATGTTTAAAAAAGCATTTAGAATATTATTTTTTCCTTTCCAGATACATATGTGCAGTTGCTAACAGATGGTTGGTAAGAAGGTTATTTGGTTTTATGGGCTGGGGCAACACCAGAGCACTTCCAGCATTTATTTATCACAAACGATGGTCCGGGTTTCCAGCATGAGCTCTAGAAGGTTATGCAACAACAGAAGAATGTGAATGAAAAATATTTATAACACAGACAGACACATTCCCAAGTTAAAATCTACAGCCAAATAATGAAAATTGTATATTTGACAAGTTATTGGAAATGTATTGTATAGCTGTTCAAATAACTTTTTGGAGCAATTTATATAGATATACCTATTTATATAGTTCAAAATGTACAATTTTCATCAAAGATGGAGAAAACATGGAATAAACACAGTATTTGCAGGAATACCCCCATTGAATCAAATCGAACATCGCCTGACCAAATCAAATTAGTTGAAGATCTTTCTACTTTCGTGAGGTTCTCTTGGAAGACTTGCATGTTTCAAAATGAGAAACAGGGAAACAGACATTTTCTTTGACACAAAACATGCGGACATCATAAAATGAGATACCCATGTGTTTAAAAATCAGGAGAGTCTTGCTAATTGATGCAACAAGAGAACTGAAACTTAGCAATGTATTTCCTGCTGCACATCTGCCAAATGTGAACGGCTGACTTCTCCATTCATAATGTTGTCCACAATGCCTGCAGCTCTGGACGACAGTTACCATTGTACCACTTTCCCACATACTGACATCTGGACCTTCAGAATTACAGAAAAAACAAAAGAGAGAAAACAGTTGCAGTGGCATACAATGGAAGGCAATAAACTTTGGTTCATTTTCTCTTGTACATCCTGGATCAAACCTGAAGATAGAAAATATAGCAATATTAATTTTCTGCGGTTTATAAAATTGAGTTTCAGTTTCATTCTTTAGATTCTCTACATACAATGTAATATGTTTATGATACAAAATACTAAAACAATAAATCACAAGGTACTGATAGATTGCTATAATGATACGAGAAATAACATTATTAAATTATATATATAGGGAATCATTTAAAGGACAAATTTATATTGCAGATGTGATGTACACCTTTACTTGTCAAATTTTTGTTCATGAATTTGTTACACCTTCACCATTTAATTGGTCAACCTGAACATGGACACTCAATGTGGCACCTTTGCAGTGGTGATTTTCAAGGTCATGCTCGTCAAAGATTTTCAAAAATAAGAATTTTCAAAGTTGCAAAAAATACAACTTTGGAGAACATAGGGTTTCAGTCTTGTTGTGCATTTCCTGCTCATAATTCTATCCTATCATTATACACCATTAACTTCCAATGTGAACGCCAAGTCATGCCCGATAACTATGGCATGACCAGCACCTTGTGTTTGGTTGTGCCTCACAATAGAATTTACCTTGTACCCGTGTATTGGTCGTGCCTCACAATGGAAAAGAACAAGGCAAGTCATGCTCAACATTTTGAGCATGACATCGTCGTAATAATCATCATAATTCGTAAATAACCGGGTGCCTATTGCAGAAATGTAAACCATCAACTCGTGCCCATTTCATGTAGCATGACTGCAACTTACAACCTGTAATCTCTGTGTCATTCTGTGATGTTTACTGTTTGAAGCTGATTCTCTGTCACAAGCTGAGAATTGATGTTTATGACGTTATCGATACGTCACTATTTCTCAGTTATTGACAAAATCTTTTGGTGCAAGATATGTCAGTGAGCAGATGGCCATCATTAAACAACATAGAGCATACATACATCAGTGGAACGGCCACCTGTGTTGCCGCAGAAAATAGCTGAAAATCAGAAGAAAGAAGGTAGGCTGTTAGGCCTAAAAACCGATGTTTTTTATTCAGAAATTTACGAAAATTAATCATTTTAAACATTGCATAGGAGGGTTTTCCCGTCAAAAAGTGTGTTTTAACATTGCATTTGAGGGCGTTTCCAGATAAAGAAAGGGCGTGATCCCAAAAATATTTGATTTCAAACCAACGAAACACATTCTAACTGGGTAGGGTATGGGAAATCAATCTTTAGAAACCTTGATTATGAACCAGAATTACTTGTCAGTTTCATTTTATATAAATATATTTATAAGTTTCAATGGAATGCTTGTCAAGAACAGCATTCTATTGAATTTCAAATAACGTCATATATATATACTGTTCCAGGAAAATTCAAATTTAGTTCTTTAGGTTTACCTGTTTGTTGGCCTGCCTAGATATTTTTGTTGTATGAATAAAATCTAGTTAATAAATAGGCCAAGCCAGAAGTGTCCTGAAAGAATGAATGAAAGCTACCCATAATATATTGATTCTATAATTCCATATTTACAAATGAATTCATTTGAAATGCAAAACAAAGACATTTGAAAAAATCGCACACCAACCATATTATTTGCCTACCAAAAATGTTAACATGGGTGGCATCCATCTACTGACTAACTGACTGAATACCCACTGACTTGTCTCTTTTCACGAGCTGAAGGCTCGCTTCTCTCTGGTACAACAGCGACAGTATCTTCCGTAGGAACTGCGCCTTTTTCGAGAGTTCGGTTAAATGCAACTCCACCAAATGAATGGAGCAAAGGTGCGATGTCGATGTTGGTGTAAAGTTAGGCCGGTGCCTGCGTACAAGCTTGGTCCACTGCTTCCGCAATTCTTCATTTCTGGGAAACTTGTGAATTGAAATTCCCTCAGTATAACTGGTATTCGGATAACTTCTGTGGTCTGGTGCACCAGCCACACAATAATTTCCATCTCTTTTTAACAGTTGTTCCGATAGGAACCTCGCCATCTTGCGGAAGAAGCTGACTGGATTTGTAAACTGTTTTTCTCCGTGTGCAAACCTCGTGACGTCATACAAAGCGCAGTTTTCTCACAAGAAAAATCGTAAATTTAGGGTTTTTAACGGTCAGTCCAGCTTGGCATGGTATAATTTATATTAATCAGCGTGTTTTGTTCTACCAGGGAAAGCCTATACCTGCGAACATGAAATTTCATTTCATAGGCACTTTAAAAAGATGTAAATCACAGTGGTGCCCAGTCCCCCGAAGATGAGAGCAAAATACCGACGCATAGAAAAGGAAGACTACCTCGCAAAAACCGTCGGGGATGCTAGAAATGTTACAAGAATGGTCTAGGAGACCAGTGCATTCACTGCTGGAAATGTAGAGACAGTAATCATTTTGCGCACAACTGTCCCCAAAGAAAAGTACAGGAGAAGGGAGTCCCCGGCTGCTCTCAAGGGACAGCCATTAGCTGAGAAAAATTATGTAGAGACCCACCATTGTATAGACTGCAAGACACCGCACACAACTCTTTTCATTTGTGCTGGATGCCAAACATCAAAATGTTGTAGCAAGGCATGTCAAATAAAAGACTGGGCTAATCATGAACAAATTTTCCTAGAATTTCCAGCTTTTGGATTCCAGTAGAACTTCGGTAGAGGCCAGTGACAGAGTTTGAACTGGATCACCCTATTATTGGATACAATATGATCGAGGAACTTATCAAAAGCCAAGAACAAGTTTCAGATGAGGCTAAATTCATATCACTACTATCAGTAGCTTTATTCCAAATATCGCAACCGAATTTAAATGTTTTTTATGAACTCTATCGACAGCAAAACAAATTCAACATATTCGACTGTTAAGGCGAGCAAGAAGGGCATTATTGTCCCCAAGGGTAGTACAGTTAAAGTTTCCTGCCGCAGTGAAGTTGGATTAGTTGACAGACCAACGCCCATGCTGTTTGAGCCAGACAATGAAATAAACCTCCTCCTGGCTTGGAAATACACGAGTCTTTGCTTACATTGAAAATAGCAAACTGGGAAAAGATGGGAATAGATGTCATGAATATCAGTGCACATTACAACATTTTGAAAGGACGTACAAAAATAGGCGTTGACTGCTCGTGAGATCAATTACACCCGTTGAATTGAAATTGAAGGATTGTCAACAAATGGAAGAAGTAGGAAGACCAGAATCAAGCAGTACTACAGAGAATGTTGAAGACAAGACAAACCAAAGACATCAGGAGGTTGAAGAGAATATTGATAAGAACTTTATACCAAAAGTTACGTTAGGAAGCAACCTAAGTAAAGAGCAAATACAGAATGCACAGCAGATGCTTTTTGCACAAGTAGTCAAGATTTAGGTTGTGCTAAGGGTCTTAAACATAAGATCATCTTGTCAGACCCAACACCTGTGCAGAAACATTACGTTGCCGACCAAAGACCATTGCATTCCAAATTAAATAGATATGTCGAGGATCTCCTGAATCGTGGGTTCATCCAGAAATCGAAATCACCGTATAGCAGCTGTTGTGTGATTGTCAGGAAGAAAGATGGCTCAATCAGACTCTGTATTAATTTTAGAGAATTAAATGATAAAACAACAGCAGACCGCCATCCAATCCCCAGAATCGAGGACACTTTTGATAGTTGGCCTGGACAGAAATGGTCCTCTACTATAGATCAAGGGAAAGACTACAATCATGGTTTTATGTCCCTGGGGTCTGTATGAGTAGATTAGACTTCCAATTGGCTTCAAGAACGCTCTAGCGAAATTTCAGCGATACATGAAAAGTTGCTAAGGAGAGTTTAGGGATGAATTTTGTGCGCCATACCTCGACGACGTCATCGTATACTTGTGTATCTAGTTCAAATAGTTTCTAAAAAAGGTTATCGCATAGATCCGGAGAGCACAAAATCACTACTCAAGTTACGCGATTACATGCCAAAGACGTTCGATGAAGTTCACCATTTGACAGGTTTGCTACGATACTATCTCAGGTATATAGGAAACTTTTCCAGAATAGCAAAGCCCATCTACGACTTACTGAAAGTAGATCAACCAGGTAGTTCTAAAGGAAAGAATAAGGCAATGAAGCATCATCATGTACACCTACCATCTGGCTAGAGACACACCAAAATGCCTTAGATTACCTTATCAGCTGTCTAACTATAATTCCAGTTATGGCATATCCAGATTTCAGTATCCCATTCATACTAAAATACAGACGCATCGCAAGAGGGTCTTGTCAAAACAGCAAGGATAAATGAGAGTGATCGGGTATCCCTCACGCACGTTATTGTCAGCGGAAAAGAAGTACCATTTACATTCCGGGAAACCTGAGTTTCTAGCTTTAAAGTGGGCAATAACAGAACAATTCCGTTATTACCAGTTTTTTGCTCCAAAATTTACTATATATACCGATAACAACCCCTTAACCTATGTTATGAGTACAGCAATGTTGAATTCTACGGTGTATTGTTGGATTGCATCATTAGCAGATTCCGAGTTCACAATCAAATACTGCCCGGGCGAAGAGTTACGGAGCTAGCACGAGATCGGTTCTATTGGCCACATATGGTTAGAGACATTGAATAATACGTAGCCAAAGTTTGTGCAGTACAAGACCTTCATTACCACCACGTGCGCCTGCTTAAAGTATCGTCACAAGTCAGCCATTTGAACTGCGATCAATTGATTTTGTGCATTTAGAAAGAAGTATAGGAAGCTACGAATACATCTTAATGGCAGTAGATCGTTTCACTCGCTTACTAAGCTTACCCAACAACTATCAAAGACTGCCGCTGACAAAATATTCAATGACTTTCTCAGATTCAGTTTTCCCAAACAAATCCGCCATGATCAAGGTCGTGAGATCGAAAACAATCTTTTCATAACTTGGAGCAATTGACAGACGTCGAATTGCTTTATTGACTCTTATCTTTTCTCGGAGCATCAGAAAATGAACAATCCAACCAAGTGTCTCCCCAAGAGCTTTGTATCTCGGAGATAAATTTATGCTGCTGGTCTGAACATTGCATACATAAACAACACTTTCAATTTTAGTGCATATACCTAGCGGTTGTTTAGAACGAGAGAATTTAGCGAGAGCATCAACATTACCCTCTTCCATACCAGCAAGCTTTCCAATTCTCCCTTGCCTTGAATACCAAACCCCAAAACCCCTCCTAATTAGAGCATAGGGTTCAAATCTTGTTTGGCTAACGCCGCAAGATGACGTTTGATTTATTTCGCGATATGAACCAATCAGAGCTCGAGAAAGTATCAACAAACACAACATGCAGTAGAATTTAGGCCCTTTCTGACGTTTTTACATACTTCCCGTTTAAAAAGATTGCAGAAAAGTTGGCATGGTTTTTGCAAAAATTTCAACTGAAATGTGATCTCGAACTGTGGAAAAAGTTACAGCATTTTGAATTTTTTTGTGGTCGGCTGATGATCCATTGCCAGATAACTTTATCAGAAAACCTTTTAAATATCTATTAGATAGTTTTGGATTTAATATCGAGTTTGTACGTCAAATTAGCTAGGAAAACTACTTCGCAAAATTGTTTAAAAAAATTGTTACAAAAAAAACTAGGGTAAACTTACCGTAATAAACAGCCACGAATTATGATTTACGAATCCAGCAATCATTAAAAAGACACACGAAATAAAATCTTTCAGTTGGTATTTAAAACGTGAAAATTATACACATTCCGAGTAAACATAACAAAACTGCGTGATTACACGTCCTTTCGGAATATATTCGAGAAGACTACTTGCTTGAATATTTCGTGTCATTCGATAAGTGGGGAAAGTCACGTGCTGTAAGGCGGTAAAATTGCACTGTACTTGCTTGAATATTTTGTGTCATTTGGGGGGAAAGCCACGTGCTGTAAAAGCGGGAAAATTGTATCCTTAATTAACTTCATCTCGTCATTCCCAGGACGTTTTTGTTTTCATTAACTCAGTTAAAAACGAAATGGGAAAAATTGAAAGAGACTTCTTGAAAAAATGCGCAAATGCTCAACATGACGAGTGGGAAAGTACATCATCGTATTTTGTCAACCTCGACGCAAGGGTAGGGGAAGGAAATGTTTTTCAGCGAGCGTTCGAGCGAAGGTCCAGGAAAATGTATGGAAAATTTTGTACTGACTGTCTACTAAACTGTTGGAAGAAGAGGTCGTACACAAGAAAATTACCAGCAAACTACACCAGCATTGTAAGTTTGAACAATTTTCATTAGTTAAAATACCACAAAATCACAAAAAGAAAAAGGGGCGTTTCCAGTTCTGTTCCATTTTTAAAAGTAAGTAAACGGAGACTTTTTATAAAAAATTTAGTACCTCTTTTTGGAAAAAACCCCTATTCCAATTTTTCATGATTTTCTAGAAGCTATGACAACATCAAACGTGACCTTTTTTAAACAAACAAACACGATTCGGATAAGATATAAGGCGTAGGGCTAGGCCTAAACAGCTAAAGCAACATATATATTATAAAGCAAAAAGGGAAAAAACATTCATCGTTCTAAGCCATGATTATGATCACGGAGAGCCACAAATTTTTTACCTCCATTTAACTCCTTTTATGGTGCAGACTTCTTTCCGAGCAATCCAACACGTTGTAAAATTTCAAGTTTTTGTTTCAAGTTGAGCGATGAAAAACTTGTGTTTGACTTTATCATATTCTTCATAAACATGTTATAATCCATAAACGAATTCAAAATGCTGTAACTTTTTCCACAGTTGCGATCGCAAAAATGCGCACAACAGGATTGTGCGCCGGCATTTCCAGATCACATTTCAGTTGAAATTTTTGCAAAAAACCATGCCAACTTTTCTGCAATCTTTTTTAACGGGGGGTATGTAAAAAACTTCAAAAAGGGCCTAAATTCTACTGCATGTTGCGTTTGTTGATACTTTATCGAGCTCTGATTGGTTTATATCGCGAAACAAATCGAACGTCGTCTTGCGGCGTTAATCAATCAAGATTTGAGCCCTATGCTCCTAATTAGTAAAGAGCACATCAGGTCCAAAACTACTGGGAATCCATTGTTCATTTGGCATATCAACAATCAACATATGTTCTTTTTCCTGGAGACCTAATTTACTAATGCCTTTCTTGTGAGACACAAGTAAACTGCTGTCATTTATACAGAGGCTATTACCATTCTCCCAAGTTTCACGATAAGCTGGGGCAGTATCCTCTCGAAAACATTTAACACCATATCCATCTTTCTCCACAATCCACCCAACTACCTCACCATCCAATTTATTGGCAGCGTATCGCAAGGCGCTGTCTAAGCAGGTAATTGATTGAAAAGATGTTTGTTGCTCTGTCTCTTATGTCGTCCCCGTCAAAAGTGCGGGCTGCATAAAGGTTCTTTAGTTGTTTGATATGAGTATTGATGCGTACCTTTATAGCTGTCACCGTGCCGGTTGAATCAATTCCAAGGTTAATTGCAATGTTAACAAGATCCGCTTCCCTTCCTTGTAATTTTTGAGAGAATTTTCAATGAACTCTATTGCCTTGGAAATTATCATTCCCAAGAAATAAGATGCCAGCAGTGTAATGAACTTCCTTTCCCTTAGTGCTTTTCCGAATTACAGATATCAACATGACTATGCAATCGAGGTTTGTACGATATTGATAAATGTGATTTGGAATGGTATGACAAAAGTCAAGGCATCCATAAGATGCGATGGTGACACTGATTGGCGATGGAAACATTCCCATCCTATTTTTTGCAGAATAGTTGTCCAGCTCTGGTATTATAGTACGAGCAACATGAGCTATATCATGCAACTCTTTCGTAATTTTCTCGCTGCACAGTGCAAGAACAGCAGATGGATTCTGACGTTTTTTGCTTTTTGAACTTTTTCTCCAAGTTATACCAATATTTCAGTGAGAATAATGGATTAGATACTGAGCACCTAATGGGCATTGTGTTTGTTGGTCTCAAAAAGGCTTTTGATACTGTGGATTACGATCTCCTTTGCCAAATGGTAGAGCATTACGGGGTTAGGCAAATGGAGCTATCTCGATTTTAGTCCTAACAGAATACAAATTTTTACAGTTAATGGTACTGATTAAATAAGGAACATTTAAGTTAGAGTGCCACAAGCTTCAAGTCTGGTCCCTCTCCTTTTTGATTTAAATAAATGATCTCTCATGTGTTCCGAAATCCACTTCATCAATGCATATTCATGACACAAGCATTTCTTCGAAAGCCAGATGCACATCTCAAATTCGAAAACACACCATTGCTTATTTGCTCTAAACCAAAGCAATATGTTTTACAGACGCTAATGAAGCGCTAGATCTAAAAATATGCAAAAATAAGATCGAGTCAGTCCTCAGGTTATCTAAGAAAATTTCTGCAAATGAACAAAAATGTTTTTCATTTAAAGGGGAAAAAATTTGCAATGGCCTTTCGGCTGAAGCAAACAGGCTCAGTCTCTAGCTATTTTCAAACAATCGATCAAGTGGACCTGTATACTGTTGACGATATTAACAATTTAAATTATATTAGAATAATCTATTAAAAATCAAATTATAAGTAATCTTTACAGATTGCAATTAGATTCAATTTTTTTAGATTTTGAGTAAAACCTTTTTTGTTTCTATATGAAATGAAAATGTTTGAAGTGAAATGAAATGTTTGAAATGAAATGAAAATGCCCTTGAAAATGTTTGAAATGAAATGAAAGTGAAATGGAAAAAAAAAACTTGATGATTCTTTGGAATCAATTTTCTAAGCGTTTCTAAGCGATTAGAAAATTTCTAAGAGTTTCTATGCCCAGACTAGCTCTCTCATTTCCACATCTTACCATTACCATCTGCTTGTATTATCTTGCCAACACGAGGGCAGTCACGCAATACTGACAACAGAGACTATTTTTATACAACTTTTTGTAGCGTCAAAAGCAGACCTATTTCCTACCATCTTTAAGACAGTGATCACAAGATGCATTTCTCACAAACATATTTTCACAGAATGTCAAGAAGAAGTCAAGTCACAAAGAGGGATTTACTGAAAAGGTTGTAGTGACTTGCCAAAGCTGCAAATTAACTTTTTAGTAAAAAGTAATTTGACGACCTCTGAGTAGTGAACAAACAATTCCCAAGAACTTTTGGAACTTCTGGAAATGGCTTGATTATAGTGTTGTTGTGTTATTTTTTGTTGTTAGGGTCACAAGAGCCACCTCAACCCTGACCAAGTACACGCTTGCAAGAAACCTAGCTCAGGGCCTCGTACTGAAAGTTTCTTAGCTTTTGACCATATTTTACCTCACTGTCTTCCAGAAATAGAAATCCCAACTGACGTTTATAACCCAAAAACACGCACATTTTGATTACAATACCCGAAGACCGAGCCCGAAACCCTTGACCCGTCAAATATCCTGAGCCCGAAAACCCGCAGGTTTTTTAGAGAAAATCCTAAAATGCGAGTGCTAAATCGGCCAAACCCACAACCCGTGAAATTCCAAAGCTTTCTTGCTATATATTGTTGTTTACTGAGTCATCAGAACAATTTTCAACAATGGTGAAGAAACAATGTTGATTTTGAAAACAAACATTTTCTGACAACTTTACAGCTGAGCTGTTTTTGCATTTGCACCTATAATTTACTGACTGAATGTCCTAATTTGATCAGAAGTATTTCATAGCCAGATTTGAGTCTCATGTACACACTAGTTTTCAAACTTTTCAATTTAATAATTTATTAAAGTTATCACCAATTTAAATACTCACAAACATCAAAACCTTTTTTACCCACCCATTATATTTCTTATTTACATAAAATCCGTTAATTATGTGTGTAAGGTTTCGAATTCTCACAAATTTCATGCAAGCAAATCAGGCACACAAATTTCATGTTGTTGCTGGCGCAACCAGTTTGTATTTGAGATCGCTACATAAGCATTGTGGCTGACGTAGAGAAAAAAAATCAAAATAACCACATGACATTCGCATGATAAAACATTAAAATTTGATTTTGAAAACTTAGAATTCCGTCAATATTTTCATTGTTGTGCGATTGCCAAATTTTGTTTTTGTGGAAAAGGAAAATAAGCAATGGCAGCAGATGCAACTTTTGTAACAATAGTGAAATTAACACACTGGTTCCAAAGCGATTACCCAACCCCACCCCCCAAAAGGAAGTGAAACTCTCTCAACTAGAAAATGAAAATAACACACAGATTTGCAACCCCACAACTTAATTTGCTGTGGCAGGACAGATTAATCTTGGCCTCTGAAAACCTGCCCTTAAATTGTGTACCCAGATTGCTGAATATTTTCATTTCTGAAACAAGTAATAAATAAATCAAAGGTAGCTTATGAATACAAAAGTTTTGCATACCATTATATCTCAACGTTTTGCTTGGCATATAACGCGGCTGCATAAATCTTTCATTTGGCTTGAATTGTTGATAAACCAAATACTTGCCATTGGTATCCAACACTCTGCATATAGTGTAATTGGTTAGCGCTTGGACTCAAGTGATTGGGGATTCAATTCCTCCTCAAAGCGAATTTTATTATTTCGTTAAATCCGGTGCATACAAAAGAATAATTGTGTAATCAGGATAAAAAATTGACAGTAGAAAACAAACAAAGATTATTTTATAAAAGTTTATAATCAAGATAACATGGTTATAATCATATGATAATAAATAAATGAATAAAATTGGCAATTAAATTATTTTAATTTTCAGCAGGGAGAATAACCAAAAAGTTCGGCATGAAATGACTTAGAAAACATAATCAAAAGATTTCGCTAGGCAATATTTTCAAAGGCACTCAGGTCATTCCATACGAATTTTAAGCAAGGGTGAAACTGTTTCTGATTTCTGATCAATCAAATATCGCTTAATTATTACTTCTGCAAAGCTTACTTCTGCAAAAACCTTCTCACTTCTGATAAGCCTTGAAATAGTTCTGAAAGTCCTATCTGTCTTAAAATTGGTACATGACATGCCTTTCAGTGGTGGAGAACCTAGAAATCATATGTTATGGAGTCAATCTTATTAAACGATGGTGGTATATTAAAAAAAGAGAAATAATATTCATCAAGCAAGGGTGCTGAATCGGAAAAAGACAGCGGTTAGCACAAATAATGAGAAATAGATTTAAAAAAAGAACGTCATTATAATTATAATTCTTCAAACAATAATGAAAATACATGAAGAATTCTTTGACGCCTGTGCAATTTGGAATAATTGATAATAAAATATCAAGTTCTAAATGTAAAGTTACATGAATATTGAAAAGAGAATTATGTAATTAGTAGCTTACTAAAGGCAGCAACGCTCAAAAATAAACTAAAGAATAAAATTCATCGTTTACCGCAACAAGAACAAAAGTGAACAATAACGAACAATTATGAAAAGAGAACACCCAAACTTAGACGCTACCACATCAACAAAAATACATTACTTCCAAAGATAGCGAAAAATATTAAGGAAAAAAAAAGGGATAATGTTTGGTCGTATTTACAATAAGAACAATGATGAAGATGATGATGACCCTTCTGCTCCTAAACACGAAAACAATCACAACATAAGAGATTCGACGTTCTTAAATAGATACATCAAAGATCGTGTACCTGATGATTTTAAACTAGACTCAGAAAACAAGAGCTAAAAGTAGATTGTTAATGGTTGTAAAGAATTTCGAATCATATAATAGACCTGTTCCAGGAATAACGAATAAGGATGTTCTTCAAGATGGATCAATTTATCTTAATGTTAAATTTATTCATATGCAACTTCAACAAAAACGAATAAATGTTCAGCCACATACGCCTATACAACATCTAATCATTCAACATCACCCTTCCCAGCCACATTAATGCACCGTCTTGTCCAATTAGAAGTAGACAATCAGCCAATCACCATGCCAGAACCATCACTTGAAATATTATAGAGTGCATCTGTTGACAATGACGAGACTGTATTAATAACGAGTGATGATGATGAATACACGCCTCCTCGTAAATTTTGCAATATGCTAATAGTATACAAAACCATTTGAGAAAATTATAAATTATGCTGCTGATTCAACGAAGATGATGCTAGCACTCAGATAACGTAGGAAGCATTCGAATAGTGAGGGGCACATAATTTCAAGGGCCGTTTACCCCATCCAGTTTTTATGACCACAACCTAGACACCACTTCGTTTCTGCTTATAGGGATGATCTCTATGTACAAATATGGTTAAATCAACCTTGCAACCTATTATTTGAAATTGGAAGGAATGTATTTTAAATTCAAATGACTCTGTCTAGATATTTATTACCTAGATTCCAAAATATATATTATTTACAAAATAACAACATTGATAAACTGCTTGAAGGGTCATCAATTAATTAACTGAAGCTGACTTATTGCTCACGCCAAATACAAGCTAGCTCATCTAATAAATTGCTGCTTTATATTGATAAGACCAGCTTTGACCTTAAAATGCCCCGTTAGTTGAGATATTAACTTTCGAAGTTTAAATTTGCATCACCCACAAACCAGAGCTTTTGCAGAATGGCATGCAGAAAGTCTATCATTTTGGTGAATCACCCTGATCCTGATTTCGAGGAAGCACGGTATCCACGGTCTACAAGCTGTTTCACAATGAACATCGAGATTTTGTCATTTTCAATAGAAAAATGAAAAAAATTAAATAACTTATGATAAACTGCATCAATGAATTACACAACACATTAAAAAAATGTAAAAATGCTATTTTCCAAAATGACAAAACAAAAAAGGACATCAGAATCCTCCAGATCAAATACTATCCTGTAAGCCATTCTACAAAAGCTCTTGTTTGAGAGGGTCACACAATTTCAACTTAGAAAATAAATATCTCAAGTTACACGGCCTCCAAAATTTTCAAACAAGATGTTTTTTATTAAGTTAACAATCAGTGAGAAACTGCAAAAATATTTGATAGCATTTTAGACAATATTTTCGTAATTAGACTAAATCAAATCCGTAGCCATTTTTTGGGACATCCGGTAGTATAAGGGAACCATAACATTTTAAGGAGGGGTACGTCATTTCTGTCAGCGACCTGGTGTGTGGGCCGATTGGCTCACTTGTACAATATTACCAAAAAAAATTCAAGTGATGTCATCATGACGTCACAAAAAAATAAATAATGTTAGTTTCATGCCACTTATCGGAAAAATTGGCAAAGATAACTGGCAACAGCAGGAATGAGAAACATATTTTAAAATGACAGCTAAAATCATATGCATTAAACGATAACTAAGTCACAACCGTTATATGTTATAAAATATTTTAAATTTTTTACTGAACCGTTGTTTTCCATTATTTTAAGAACATAAATTTATTTACAATGCTAAAATTTTACACATCAAACGTTTCTTCTCAATTTGGTACAAGTCACGATGCACCTAAACTTGTACTCAAGGGTACGTGTCGAAATATAGCCTAAAGAATTGAAGCTATATTGTCTAAATTAAAATTGTCTGGCACATGCTTACTTGGAGTAACGAGGGTTGTTGTTGCCTATTTCTTCGTAACAGCTCTCCACTGTTGCATATGGGGACTCTTTTTGTATTGCTCCTTGGATTAAATCTGTGTAATGCAATTCGTACGTGGGTTGTTGGCTAAAAAAATACGATAAAAAGTTGTTTAGGTCTTAACTTTATCCTTGGATTAAATCCTACATTTGTATTTATGCATTTGCAGATTATATTGCCACATATCAGCATAAACGGATTTAGCACAAATTACAGTGCGGATAGCGAATTTTAGCAGCATTTTGGATCCGGATTGGGCACAAAAGCAGTTTGGATGTGCAAATTTCATGAAAAAACGTTTGGAGACTTGCGGATCTTAACGGGAAATGTTTACGGATATGGAAACTTTCTCACACCAGCATGGGTTCCAAATTTTTTATTGGCTAACACTAATTGACACACGTCATCAAATTAGCCAATCAGATGTCAATTTAATAAGGAAAACCTACAAAAGGAAAACCTACAAAATTTGGTTGATCCGACTTCAAAATTTTTTCTTTTGTATAGATCAATGGTTTTGGGCGCACATTTTTAGATATTGAAATCGTATATACTAAATCTTGCAGGTTTTCTTTATGACAGGGGGTTATAAAGTCGATTTTTTTAGAAATTTTGAAAAATTCGCAGAATTTCTAGTAATCTGATTGGCTAATTCGGTGGCGTGTGAAAATCAGCGTTAAATAATCAAAACTTTGGACCCTATACTTTCCACACCCCACTGAAATGATAAGCTTGTCTTTCATCTTTGTTTTCTTTGTGCATCGCCCAAACTTTTTAAATTTTTCCTATTAAAAACAGAAAAAAACTAACGTTTCAATACTGTTTCACTGACAAATTTAACTGAAAAACACCTTAATATTCGTAAATATACAGGTGAATTTCGTTTGTTGGTTAAAACACAGAGCACAATAACATACTGCAAGAATACGTAAATCAAACTGACAAAATCAATTTCAACAAACCTTTGTTCATCTTTATGATCTAAAAATTAAATCATCATTACTTTAAGATTTTCAAAATCATTTGAAAAAATTTATAAATTTATAAAATATATTTACAGTTTCTAACCAAACTATCAAGTTTTTGAGATTAAGCAATGAATAAAAACAAATTCGATACCATTGGGTAGATTTCTTGTAACAGCATTTCATTTATTTTGCCATTCTTGCACATGGTAAAATGAGCTTAATTGGTAAGACGTTCAAACTTTGATGATTTTTCAAATGTTTAGAAATTGTTTTTGGGTCAACCAGTACAATATAGCTCTTTCATAGGACGCAAAATGAAAAAAACTATATCAATATGAAATAGACACTTCATTCAATGAAAAATTAGAATAAGTGAAATGATATTACAAGAAAATTACTGAATGATATGGTATTGAAGTATTGAATTTGCTTTCATTCATTGATTCATCTCAATTACAAAATAATACCACGTGTCACTAAGATATTGTTACGATTATAAATTCTCAAGTTATAGAAATATAATAACTTAAGTATTTATTCATTATTTTTCATCTTTGACTGATAACATCATATTATTTGCACAAAGTCAGAAAATATATTAGGTTGATCATGTTTCAGGGAGGAAATTTACTAAATAAATTTACTCATGTTTTTATAGAAACCACTAAAAAGAAACTAGTAGCTATTAAAATTATCGAACACTCTGCTAGAAAGACCTAGAAAAGATTAGGTATCAATACGCAGTTAAGAAACTTTTCAAATTCTTAAAATGTTTGGATTTTGAATTGGAGTACAAATTGTTATGCTGTTTATTTATATCAATAAAAAGTTTTAGTTCATAGCTTCTTTAAATTAGATTTGAACAGTTGTAAAATAGAATGTGTTAAACACAGTAGAAAAAACAATTTGAAAGAATGTTGGGGAATACCATAGCAGTTATATTTAAAGTAATTATAATATGTTCTGTCTTATAGCTGAAAACATCTCCCTATCTCTTCTGTTTCTCGATCACATGTCAAATTACGAAACAATTTGCTAGCTTTTGGAGAATTATAATTCAATAAGAAGACATTATTCAGGGGCGGATCCAGAGGAAGATCTTACAACTTTCTTGCCACGCCCCTTTCTTTTTCGGGAAACGTCCTTTTCAAAGTAAACAATTTAGACATGCCAATTTTCTGCCGCTGTCACATTAACATATTAAAAGAGTATATATCAAACTTACAATATGAAAATTCAGTTTCGTACATTTTCCCCATTCTTCTACAATAAATATTGCAAAAGAAAACACCAAAATGTTTATATTTTGGTCAGAGGCAAGAAAAGAAAGTGTGAGCACACCCTTTACCATGTTGAAAATTACCCTTCTGAATATGACAAGGGAAAAGCCCTTCTAAAAAGTTCAGGAAACGGCAAGTTGATGGAAAAAAATTTCCCTCTCAGCATGTAAATCACGATTGTGAACACCTACTTTGCTCATGGATTTAGGTGCGCATTATAAAGCCTTTATTAAATTAGATTCGGTGCTTGTTTTCAAAGATATTTGATAAAAATTACTTTCATCAGAATTTTCCACCAGTATTAACTCTTTCAACGTGTGTCTGTTGTCCACTATCTTGAAAAAGCACGCGGCAACTTTCAAAAAGCCACTCAGTTGCATGAATTTATTGCCCAATATCGATATTTGAATTGCACTAGCAGAAGGGTGCAACTTCAGAATTTAGGATATATAGAGGACTGGGGACTGGTGCATTTTCTGGATCAATTGTTAGAAAATAATCCTGCTGTCAAGTTAGTTTGATGGACACTGGTGCACCAAAAAGTTAATTGCATAATTCGAATGAAATCTTGTTTCATTGGGGTTTGTAGTGTATGTCATAGAAAGAGGGGATTTCAGGACATCATCCTGCATCCTGGAAGCGTTTTCCATCGTTGGATATCTAAATGTCATCATACATACAAAATTAAACTATTTTCAGTAAAACGAACAAGGAACAAAGAAAATATTTGCAGAATTTTTTGCGGCAAATTTGACCTGTTACACTGAAATAACATTGAAAATTTAATATCCCAAAGCATTGCTTTGACTCACCAACAATCTTTCTTTTGATCTTCAAATACATAGTTAGTTGAATAATGTTGATGATGAAAAGAACTGTGATGATCACTGATGTGGTAATAACTATAATGTTTCCAGTGAGAGGTGAAGGGCAAGCTCCTACTTCAATAATAAAAACTATTCAATTGATTATCAAATTGATTAGAAAAATTAGCATTACCCGATTACCCCGCATATAAGGGCATGCCCATATCTACGATTAAAAATATTTGGACGTATCAGCATTCAGAAATGCAATTGTCAAACGATCTAAAGGCAATTTTTACTTATAAGGACACAATGAAAAAGCTTCCAGATGCACGAGTATCATTGCGTCGCATTTTTTATATGTTTTTTTTTCCTTTGAGAAGGTTCAAAAATTTTTAATGATATATGGGCATCCTCTTATATCTAATGCGCCCTTGTATATGTAGGGTGCCTTTTTATGCGGAGTACAATAGGGGTGCTTTTCCTCCTAATTTTAAAGCAGTGTCTACATTCAAGTCATTCCTTTAAATATTTAAACTAGAAGCAACTATCCGTTTGTTAGTGCGTGCATTCTGATTAACACTTAAATTCTATCTAAATAATACCGTACCTGACAAGTTAAACAAACTTCCCTTCGCCAGTGAAAAAACACAAACACAAAGAAAGACCTGAAGTTCCATTTTAGGTCATGCAATTATCTAAAGATATTCTAAAAAATATGTTTGTTGGTCCGATGTTGCGCTCTTGGCTCGGCTGTATTTCAACGACTTTTGAAACTTATTTTTTCAGTTCATTGGCGAAAGAATAAACTGCATTTTACAGCCTTCTTTTTATCTAGGACAATTTTTTTATATTTAAAAATAAATCTCAAAACTAACGTAATTGTACCTCGACACATCATTTCACAAAGCATGGCCTAAAATCTTATCTGCGTTTTGTCATTGAAACATGATGGACAACAAACAGACGTTGCGTTAGAATACAAAACAAATGAGCATGAAAACCTTTTGCAGATTTACCAGGAGCTTTCCTCGAAAAAAATTGTTTTATCAAAAGATGGCATTTTGATTAAAGCATTTCTCTGACAAAAAATGTTTCATCGACAAAACGCAGATCAGACTTTAAGCCATGCTTTCTAAAATGGTGTGTCAAGTAAAAATCAAGTCGGTTTTGTGATCAATTTTTAAATATGATAATTTTGTTCTAGACCAATAAGTAAAATCGCAAAATGCGGTTTATTCTTCTGCCGATTCGCTGTAAAAACAAGTTAGGAAATGCGCTCAACATTTGTTGAATATCAACCGAGCAAACACGGGAGCCTTATTTTAAACAACCCGGTATAAATTATGAAAGAAGTATCTAAAAACACTTTTTGAGGCTACGAAAGAAGGTTTTACATTTTCAAAACTGTATTAACTAACGAGACAAAGAAATACATATACACACCTTTATTGTAATCCTGTAGATTTTGACTACGGGTTTCTGAAATATACAGTAAAAATATAATATTTTGACCATATATATTCATAATAATTGCCTGGCAATGTTTCAAAATGAATACAGGATATCATACAGTATCCCCTAATTTGAATTTAGGCTAATGCAATATCCCATTAGAAAAACACATTATTCTTGAAATACCTATTAACACTCATCAATATTGAAAAACATTTTGACAAACTGTTTTATTTATTTTATTTTAAAAATTTGATTTTTTGGGTGAAACTTTGATTTCCTTGGCGCAAATTCAGGATTCTAAAATCTCGTCTATTTGCTCAAATTGTTCAGCTAACTTGAGTAAAAGACTTACTTGTGGTCAATGGTCCAATCCACGGCGATGAAAAATATTCGGCCTGAAACGATCAGTCGGATAAAGATATCAATATTAATTCAAATAACTGGAATGAAATTGATCATCCAGTTTTTGCATTTTGTCAAAATTAGAGGAAAGGTTTGAAATTAGTTAGAGCTTAGACCTTGGAAATTTCATTAGGCAAAACACTTTCCCCTAAATACATGGTCAACTTAAGATCTCTAAATTGTTATAAATTTGACAAACATTTAGGCATGCAAATATTGTTTTCAGACGTTCCTGAATTATTTCGATATCCGATGATAACTAAAGAGCTCGTTTCAATATAATCAAAAAAGTTGGCGTTTCAAGTATAGTTTTCTTCCCCCGTTAAATCTAACGAAGGAATGGACAGCTTTTGTAAATAAGTATTGTGTTAGATATAGCAAAAAATCTTTGTTTGTAGCATTTCCATCTTGGCAGCCTTTGCTCAAAAAGATGGAGTAAACCCACAAATCGTTTAATCAAAAGTAAAGATTTCGCCATTCTTCTTCAATAACGTATGCTAAGTACTTTGGAGAAAAAACACAGGATCTCGAAGAAGAGTACATGGGCGGCAAAAAGGTTAAAGATTTTGTTGAATCTAGCAGGGAAATACGTTTGCTGTTACTCATTTATAACTTAATCATAAATACAGGATGACAAAAAATGAACGAAATTTTTAGGTTTTATATATACAATAAAGATGGATTTTTAAATTTTGGCAACACATCTCCTCAATCCTTGGGAGGTAATGTAACCCACTGGGAAGAACTACCAATGAGCAAAAATATAATTCTAAAAGTCTAAGAGTCTCACAGATAGCATTAAAAAATAAAGCACGAGATTAATAATAAATTGCAAGTTCGTTAAAATAAGATTATTTACTTACCTCTGAAATATATGCTCTTTGGAAAACAAAATATTTCGTATTTGGTTTCAATGGTGCATTCAAAAA
>JAYJMH010058526.1:0-12554 GCA_036873815.1 Phacellophora camtschatica | reverse complement strand
GCCAGTAGCTAGTAGGCCAGTAGCTAGTAGGCCAGTAGCTAGTAGGCCAGTAGCTAGTAGGCCAGTAGCTAGTAGGCCAGTAGCTAGTAGGCCAGTAGCTAGTAGGCCAGTAGCTAGTAGGCCAGTAGCTAGTAGGCCAGTAGCTAGTAGGCCAGTAGCTAGTAGGCCAGTAGCTAGTAGGCTAATTTTTAGCTTGTAGGCTAGTACATTCAAGACGGTAAATCATAAAGGAGCCACAACAATACAAGTTGCAAAGTAGCGAAAATCTGACGAAATTAGTTGATGTGACAATAAATCAACAAAGCGCTTAAAGAGCGATCGGAAATTAACTGTATTTTTTCGGAAATAGAGAAAACGAAATTAAAGATGAAATTGAAAAGAATCATAAAGAATGTATTTTTCTTAGAAACTCTGTGGTTTCTCATTGCTTTTGGTTATTCCATTATCTAACGTTTTGAAAATATTTCAAATTATGATCGTTTCTGTGTAAATTTTAATCTAAACTTTGAATACATTGTTTTGTTTTGAATCAGGAATATATCACACTTTCAAAATTGTCACGAGATAGAACATGGCAAAGCAAAGTCGTTTTATCTATCAATGGAATGTTTATTTACATTCAGAAAAACAAAATTGTTATTTACCATGATATATTTTTTATTTGTTTTCTGGATTGAGACCAAACCAAATAGGCCTATAATCGTTGTGACCAATTCGAAACAAAGCTTTTTGAAAATGCCAATGGAAATAAAGTCTTAGGCAAGGATGGCGCCAGGATTTTCACAGCCGGGCGGCTAAAGTTTCCGATGAAGGGTATAATGCTCTTAAAAACCAGCCTAGCTATATTGTTTTATGGCTTGTAACCAAAATTGATATTTGTTTTTTCAATGATATTTTTTAAAAATGTGAAATGATGAAAAATTTAAAACGGTAGATTTAGCAACTTATTTTTTAATCAAGCTGACAATATATATACAGAATGGTTTTATTTAGCCCAAAACACTATAAACGCACATAAAAGACGAACAAAAATTCACATGTTCAAGAGAAGTTTGAATTGACAACACATGGTCAAAATATGTACTGGTCAAAACAACACGTGAGTTAGAAAACTATATCATACAGATGTAGAGAAATCTGGAACTCAATACCAGGAAATGTAAGAAACTCACAAACATTAAGTAGTTTCAAGAATCAAATAAAAAATATTCAATAATTCAACTGCACATGCAATTTGTGCAAACATTACGTTCAAAACGTTGGATACCCATAATACATTCCCTATGTAAATCCTTATTATAACTTAGCATATTTTCGTATATTATTTTGCGAGTTTCTTATCTTATTATGTATTACTGTTATGTTGTAGTTGGTATAAATTAGTTAGATTTCTTGTAAATTGTAACTATTATTATAATTAAACAGAAAGTGAATAAAAAAATAGAAAAAAAAAATTGTTCTATTATTAAACAATTATTTATGTCCAAACACCAGTGCCTTTATCTTTGCATACAATTGTGTTTTAGTTTAGCTTTGATTTTATGTAAACTTTAATTTTTATACCACACCATTTATTTTATGGTAATTGATGCCCAGTTGAAAAGCCAATTGGGGCACTGGGGCAGCCTTCCCCCAACAATTTTCAGAGATTGCCCTCTACCTCTAGCTACGCCAATGTCTGCCGATTTGGTCTACGTTTTTTAAAATTCCAGGGCAGGGTTATACTTTTTTGCCAAGAAATTCAAGAACATGCACGATTATAAGATTTTTCAGACATGTCAATGTTTTCCACTAGGATAAATCATGTTCTGGAAAATCTATTCCGGAACCGGTATTTCATTTTTGGCCGGCACTTCTCCGTACAAGTCACCAAAGAAGTGATCCCTGGGTTCAATGCCCCTGGTTCGTTGATACCAATTTTAACACCATGAGGTTGACTTACATAAAGTACCTGGAGAATCTTATTCAACAGCAGCAACCAATTAAAAATTTGCATGCAGTTGCGGGACATCCTAAGAAATGCATCCAAGGAAATTCGTCTTTAGTTTAGGAAAGAGAACGGTTTTGAAATTAATCTCATAATTGAAACCCTGCCATCAGTAATTACCAAGTTTTTAGTTTTAATAGTTTTGGAATAAAAATGAATAATGAAAAGTAAACCGAATTGTCTGCCAAGACTCAAGACATTCAAGAACAATTAGTTCAGATTTAAAAATAAGATTTAAAAAGAGAATTATTTGATTTGAATCTGAGCAAATCGAACAAGTTTCTCATGATTTGATTTGACCACCTTAAAAACACCTTCTGATAAAGAACTAGTATGTTTTCAAAAGCATTTTAAAAACTGGCAAAGTAAATTTCAGTTGATGTAAATTTCAGTAAATTTCAGTTGATGAACGCATTTCAATAAGAAAATGTGTCTTCTTGCAATAGATGCTGGCGCTACTATTTCTATTTTCGTTCTTTGTTGTCTTGGTGGGCGTTAAAACAGTTTTTTGAAGACAAAAGCATTTAAAGGCAGATCTGCGCACTCGCTCGTTTGTCTTTCTTGTGTCTTTCTCCTTCGCAATGTCTTTCATTATGTCTTTCGTGAAACAACGAGTCTCCTCACCCACAAAGTTGAACAAAGAGTTTTAATACTACCCGCTGATTGGTGAGTTTTGATAACAAAACCCAAAGTGCGTTGAATTGAGACACATGGCTTAACGTCATAACTCACAATACGCTCGCCAATACTTCATTGAGATAAAAGCAGCGATTTGATGTCGACATTCAGGTAGATCTTTAATCTTGTTTGTCTCAACAATTCCCTGACAACATGGAAAGAAAAATTCATTTCCCACTGCCTATTTCACAGCAAATCCTTGAGCAAACCGGCAGAGAGTTCGTCGCCACAATTCGGTCAAACGAAAAGCTGAAAAAGAACTTTAAAATGCAGCCTTCGCCAGAATCACCCCTTACCCTGCCAAAGCAAGAAGAGGGTTCAACCAGCTCATATGATGGGACTGTGGAAGAAGGGCGTTTCATTGATGACGTGAAGCCAAATCTCGCTGAAAAGCCATCCTACCCTGGTAAGCACTTCAATTTTTTGCTTCATGCATTAAATTGTATTTTGAACAGCTACAACCTCAAAGTAATTGATTGGTGATAAACATTGATTAATGCGGTCCCTAATCATTTTTAAAGGTATTTCAAAGCAACAATTCATAACACTAACAAGGATTTATATTAAGGTTAATTATATCAATTTGCTTCGTTGATCCGTTACGATTTTCATTCCGTTTTAGGGTCGTTATTTTGAGTTGTAATGACGATGACCACTGATAAAAATAGTGATGCTACAATCAGCCATCTTTCTTATTTATTTTGGCGGAAAATGGAATATTTGTCATCGTAGATTAGAAATAACTCTCATTCTATTTTAGAAGCAATGTTATTATCTTGACGGATCGTGCTTTGAACAAAAAACCTTCAAAATATCATGAACTTAAGTTAGCGAAGAATATTAAAGCAAGTTATCCATATGAAAAGTCTGCTGCAAGCTGTCGTAGAGAGATACGAAAATGTTCATAGTTTTCTTCCGTTAACTTTCCTTCTGGATATACGCTTTTGCGGGCTGTTGTAATGAATGTTATTTATACTCACAGTCAGTGCAATTTCATAAATGCGCAAATGCACAAGCTAATTAGTTTCTATTGAACAAATTAATTGGAAGACAAATAGAGATAAATAGACAGAGGCTTTCCCACAGTTCACAGTTGGCTCGAAGCCGAAGCGTATTTTTGTCTTAATGTGAGGCTGGCAAACAGAATCACGATTTGATCAAACAGACAAAACATTCACAGTTCCTTGCACAGTTACCTGGGCGTCTTTTAAGTTTGTTTTCATTAGGTAAGGAGCTCGCTTTTCGTATCACAAATGACGGCACCCAGCACATGAGTTGATCCTTGCTGGCCCCTGCTGAAGTCTTTGAAATTTCACGTCAATCATTACAATCAAGTTTCCATGATTAGTATTTGATAAAACAGATTGTAAACAGAAAAATAGCAAGCTGAATATGTAAAACGGTAAAATCTACTTCGTTTTATTTATCTACTTGGCTGGATGAACTGTTTGGAAATTTACCAAATAGACTATAAACAACTGTTTTTACGTTTTAAATAAACATGAAATACCAAATCTCAGAATTCAAAATGAAATTGCTTGAATTAAATGTTACGGCTTTCAGTCGATTCTTCAAGCTCCATATTTTTCTCTTCTTGGTTATATTCGCTTATGCATATACGTATAATTTCTTTCTTTCTTTAACTTATTATAATGAGGCAGCATTATTGCTGTGTAATTTGCAACACAATCAATCTTTGAAAATATAAAAAATTGGGTAATTGGTTTACTTCATAAAGTGCAAAATTACAAATATATTTGTTATGAACATAATTAGAAGCAAGATTGAATTGTTGCAAATTTGGTAATGCCAATACCTTTAAATGAATTATATCCTTATATGATCCTAAAACCAGGCCATCTAATCGAATAACATTTCAGTTGATGATTATTTTTGCTTTGTGTGCATCTGCACGCCAATTCATCTATACAATTAGTGTGGATATTGCCATTGTATGAAAGCAAAACTTTATGAAAACATTCTGGGCATACAAATAAAAGGCTGATATAAAACTTAAGTTTTGTAAAGAAATGATTTCCTTTGGAAAACGAAATGCGTGATAGATTGAAACACCAGCAACAAACTAGAAGAAATGTTTTCCCAAACAGCGATCTTCTTTTTTTAAATCGAAGGGAATGAAGAGATTTTATCATATTATTATATCAGTATTGTTTATTCAATGGACGAATACAAAAAATGACTGTACCTATTTTCCTTAGGTCAATGTTCAATACAAAGAACAATTAGCTTGCATTAAAACAATCCAATATTGCCATTTATCAATATAACCAATACTGATTCGGCTTTTGTTTGTAAGACGAATACTTTACGATCGATCAATCGATCGCGGATACTTCTGGACAACAAAAACAACAATAAAAAACATTTTGATCGTTTTCATCATTTTTATTTCACTTGTATTTCATCTTAAAAGAAACCTTTTTTTTGGAAGGATCACAACTTTTAATTTGTCAAATAATTTATTACTGATCAGGAAATACATTTACATAAATTATTATTATAAAAGAAATAGGTTAAAAATAAATTAAAACAAGATATTAAATTGGAAATGTATTTGTAATACACAGTAGTAGATATTTTAGATTTATTGACGGTAGAGTTTTTACTCTGAAAAACTAATTTCAAATTATGATAATGATCTTTGGGAAAGTTTCATAATTGCATTTTTCAACATTTGGACATAATTTTCTTTCATTGACAATTTGATTATCTTTAAAGTTTGTTGTATGGGACCAAGGGGGATGGAGGATAAATTATTAGGGTTAGTAGGGTTATTAAATAAGACGAAGGGAATGGAGGATAAATTTGTTTGACATACACGTTAACAAATAGCTCCGGTTTCAGCCTGGATTTGCTATTGTTTCTGGACTTTTTAGAAATTTGCTACTCCCCCCACCCCGCTCAAAAGCATCAAACTAGTGCTCAACGTCTGCATATTTTTTTGTACTCAACGTAAATAATTTCTGGGATGGCAAAACAATTTGACCAAAATCTGGGATGACCAAAATCTCAGTCCGGCGTTTGTTATAAACATTGTTCTTAAGAAAATACTGAAAAAAACTTATTTGTATGGAGGTGATAGCATTTCATCATATTTTCTGTTGTCAAGCTTGTTGTACTTCGAACTCTGTTCAATCATCAATCAAAATGGTCCAGTTCTAAATTGTCTTCTTCATATTTTGAAGTATCATTATTTATGCTTTACCACACTATAGTTGTTTTTCCTTTTTTTTAATTCCACTATTTAAATTTGGTAATATAAAATAGGTAACGGCTAATTAATACCAAACAGGGAAATGCCCTCACATCTCCTCTCACTGCCCTCACATCTCCTCTCACTGCCCTCACATCTCCTCTCACTGCCCTCACATCTCCTCTCACTGCCCAATTATCTGCTCAGGCAATAATATGAGGTGCAGTTATCACTAAGTTAATTATTGGTAACATGGTTATTGAAACAAATACCGCAACAATTATGTTTTTGCACAGGGTGCTGTGTGTATGAAAAGACATTTTGGGTAACGATCCATGTGTAACAACGGGGAAATGCCCTCACATCTCCTCTCACTGTTCAATTATCGCTAGCTGTGTTCCTTATATTGTCTGCATGTTCCCAAGTACTTGGAATTGAAATGTCATCTTGGAATTGAAATGTCATCTTGGAATTGAAATGTCATCGAAAGAAAATGTCGTAAAAAGTAGAAAGGAGTTATTTCGAACGATGCCGACCCGAGAGTCTAAAAGGTGTAGTTGGTAAAATGTTTTTTCAGACCTGTTCAGTTCGAATCTGAAATATTTACGCTGCTCTGTGCTGTCTTTAGATTATTTACTGAATTGCCAAATTGTATTATTGTCTTTCTTTCTTGTATTTATGTAATTTTATCATCGAAAACAAACTTCTTCTCAAGAAGTTGTATTTGCCATTGCAGTTGTTTGCTAAACTTGTTCCGTATAGTAAAATCCAACCTTTGAGACTACCTTTGAGAAACTCTTTGCTCAACCTTAGGCTATTTTTTTGTTTAATCAAATTATTGTTTTACGATTGTTCTGGTCAGAATCGTGGGATCTGGGTTTCTTATCAAGTTGTTTCTTACGGTAATTACAGAGTAAATCAATGAAACTCTTTTTCGAAGTTTAAAAATGGCATACCTGTTCTGCTTCTTATGACATGACGTGAATATGACATGAAGTGTTATTGTAAGGTCATCCGTAATTGAACAGGTCAGTAAAGGTCAGCCTTTCAGACTTCATGCGGGTACGAAATCTCATACCGGCATGATTATATGCCTGGTCTCATAAATTTTTTCTTGAAACGAGACTAATGTGAACAATGGAGAACAATAAAAATGTTTACTGAATTGGCATTTTTCTAAGAAGATGCTTATTTTGTCTTGTTTGGTCAACTTTTGGATATACATGATTTGACTTTTTACAATCTTCGTGCAAGGTTATACTACGATCCATAAAAGTACAAGGAGATTTCTGGACTTAGTTTTTCCGCCTCGTAATCGGAATTCGAATCACCAGACGCTTGCATGCGCTCCAAGCAGCTTATTGTTTGCTCCTCCTCAGCGTAAGCGCGTTGTTTTTTATGTTGGCCTAAACTGGCTACACAAGTCGCTTTGTGGCTATTGAATTGAATTAAAACGCCAACAAGCGTCTTGTAATCATACAAGAAAACATTTTCTCGCACCAATCAAATTGCAGAAGCTGAAAATAGAATGATTTGATCGGTTAACTGAAACTTTTTCTTGAAACGAGACTGAGCTAATTCACTTTCAGCCCTAATTAATATTTGAGAGTCAGACGTAATTTCCTTTATTCAAATGTTTGCAGGTTTGGCATTTTTTCTGAAACGAGGCGAATTTTTCTGTCCAACCTTTTCCTTGTATGATTAGACTACCAATCACTTGTCACAAAACGACTGGTGCAGCTAGTGTAGTGTTGGCCTTGGCGTTCTGTCAGGAAAAACAAGCAATGGTCGATATCTTCCAATGGAAAATTGATATCAACGATCCTATTAGGAAGTTTACCTCTTAGAGCTTTGATGGGGATTTAGGTGTCTGTTGTATGGAAGAGCTGACGAGCCTAAAAATAATATACTATCAAGTGACATAGAATATCGAGCAAAGAGTTATATCTTTTAAGTCAATTATAAAGAGATAAAACCTTTGAGAAAAACAAAGCTAATTCTTAATTAGAAATAAAACGGTAACCTTGATAGGATGCGTTCCAACTCTGCTCTTCAATTCATGTCAAGTTTAATCTCATGATTTATCACAAAAAAGTTTACAACACACAATTATCTTTTTGAAAAACTTTTGCTTTGGTAAAAACATACAAACGAAGCCCTGGATTGATTAGATACTCTACAGATGACATTTTAGTTTGATTTCTACACTTTATACAGCTGTTGATGAAATTTCAAGGAACTTCAGTGTCACTTAGGCCAATTAGCACTATGTGCTCAGAAAGCTATTTTCTAGAAAATATTAATACCTCCATCGCCTTCAAATCACATCATTGGTGCAAGTTATACCTCGTTTAAATTGTTTTGTAATAGCAAGGTGTTTACAATCAAAAAATCGAAAAATGGGGGAAGGGCCAAAATTTGAGAGGGAAGACTATAAAGTTTCCTGCTTTGACAAAGTATCTTTTTTCTCGTCTCGGCAAACAATAGTGTCCTTCCTTAACTTGTAGAAATTAATTCCATCACAAAATACAGCTCCGCATTGAAGAAACTGATATTTAAGATTGAGCCCTATTGTTTACAGTTGACAATCATTTTCTTATTGTTCTTCTGAGACAAAACTTTTGATGAAAACACAGAATGTAAGACAGGTAGAATGAGAGGAATCAAAGTTGGAATAAAAGGAAAACTTTACTTTTCCTAAAGCCCGTGCATACATCCTTCCCAATCAATTTTTTATACCTTTTTTTGGCAGGTTATGGCAGGTGCAACTCTGTTGATGTTTTTGTACTTTTATATTATAGAGGTCTCTAAATCACCTTTTTTGGCCAAAAAGGTTTAGTAACTAAATGTTCTAGACGGAGTACTAAAAAGCAACACTTCCCTTCAATGTAGGTATATTAGCATAATAGTTTTTGCCAGTAGTTGATGTATTAGATAACATGTTTGTGTTCAAAGACTATTCATTATCTTTCATATTAAACGAAAATGAAGATTTGTCAGTATTTAATGAAATAACCTAATTTTAAATTATGGAAAACCTTTTCATCATAAAAGAATCACCAAGACGAAGAGAAATATTTTGCTAAATTTTATATGCTCATGACAATTTTTCTGAGTAATTTTTCATTTGAATGTTTTTTAGGTTTACGATACAAATATTTTAAAAATTTCATTTGGAAAAGAAAGAACAAATTATGTGAAATTAGCTCTTTCAATTCCCGTGCATATAAAGATCAGGTTATGCTTTAGCCAGTAGTCGGCTGCGTCACTTTCCAGAAATATGTTGGTGGTAAACGGTCTTGACATTGTCCCTCTATACGGTCCTGCCTTGAGTCATCATCCCTCTGATCTCTTCAGGGGTTAGGGGTCAGACGGGAGTCAGAGTTCACCAGACTGGCGGCATATTTGTATATATGTTGTATATAGTATATATTATTATAGTACTTGTATATAGTATATATTATTATAGTACTTGTATATAGTATATATTATTATAGTACTTGTATATAGTATTGCAATGGAATGTATAATATATTAGTTCTATTAATTCGAATGATCTATTAATTATAATGATCAAAAACTCACTATTACAGTAGTAGATTTCTTAAAATTTCCATGTCAAAATGTTCCTAAAAAGTATGTATGTATGTATTGTTCTTCGTTCTGGATTAATTTCTACGAATTTGCTTCCCCACTCTTATCAAAAAATCTTTAATGTGTGTTTAAGGTCAAATGCTCACAATTTTTTTGTATTTAACATAAGTAATTTCTGAGATGCCAACAAAATTTGGCCCAAATCTGAGCCTGGTATTTTGATAAAGAATATGTGTATTTACTTTTTCGCTTATTTATTTATCATTTGGTTTTGCTGTTGTGGTTAAGTTACATTTTCAACATTCAGCAAAATGATAGGCCAGATTGTCTGCTGTTTGTGTTTCATTGGTTTGCCGCAGTAGAAGTGTGGGTTTTATCTTTACATTAAATTGCATTTTGCGGTCAATGAGGTACAGACAGGGAGTTTAAGGCGAGCTTTTAAGCTGCCACATTTTCTTAACATAAGAAACAACCGTTTTAGGGAACAGTTTTTCCGTTGAAACGTTTTTTGATACTGTAAACATATACAATTTTGCATCTGGTTTTCTCTTCCTATTGATCATTGTGCCTTTTCTATGCTCACAAACTCTTGTCCTAGTATCCCAGTGTATCAGTGGGACTACGAAATTTTGTGAAGGAGACCATTGCGTCTTTTGTTTGAGTGTCAGCATTAATTTCATTTTAAAAAAACTGTTTTTTTTATATCGAATGAACTTTGATAGGTAATGGACCAAAAGCGCAGGTCCTGATTTTATTTATTTGAAAACAAAATTAATTTTAACCATCTATTGCTCTTGAACGATTCTGCATTCTTGCTACAAATCTTTTCTGTTATGTAGTTGCTCGTCCTTGAATTTATCACCCTGCTTCGGTCTAAAGATCAGGCTTGAGATAAAGATCAGGTTCATTGCGGCATTGATTAAGTATATGTTACAGTTTTTAAATGCTAGTGTGTCATGTATCTGTGGTTAATTTGCGACACAACATTTTTCATTCTGTTTAATTAATGTTCACATTGCAAAAACCGGACCACACGTTTTTAGGATCTCTTGAAAGAGATCAATTTCTTGAAAGAGTCTACCCCAGCAGAAATACGTTTCAAGGTGGCATGGAGTAAATAAAAACAGGAAGGAACTTTCTTTCTTTCTTTAAGCTGAAGAGCAGCCTTGCTCACTATATTTTTGAATAAATTCTGACTTTTATAACTTTATAGCTGAATTCAAAGAATTCTGGTTTGAAACGCATTTCTTCTATTCTTTCTGGAACCATTTCTTTCAGAGGCCCTTCACACGAGAAAAGTCAACCTGGGTGAAGTCTCACACCTTTCATTGTTGTTTCTGTTGTTTTGATTTCATTTCCACTTTCGTTGTTGTTGTTGTTTCTGTTGTTTTGATACCTTTCAATCAAGCTCACCTCTTTCGAATGCCCAGCGTTCTGCTATTCGCTGGATGTTGACTCATTTTCAATACGAATACTAGCTTGTTTCTTCCATCACCAAGTTCGAGTGTCAAAGTATTTCTTTGGCACCAAAACACGCACAACCCTTGATTTTCAATGCCAGAGTTCTCTTCGAATTCATCAACTCACCCCAGGTTGAGAATATTTTGCGTTTACATGCGATTTTCACCCCGGGGTGAAATTTCCACTTGGGTTGAGAAAGCGAGTTGAACTCGCCCATGGTTGAAATTTTCTCATGTAAACGATTTTACAAATAACAAAGGTTTTTGCAGCGGCCGAGTTGAAACTCCACCCGGGTTGACTTTTCTCATGTAAAGGGCCTCTTAGATGATTTTAAAATATCTACCATTGCACGTTGTTTTTTTATAAGGAACCCTAGCTTCAAATTGTGGATGGAAGTTCCTCAGTGAGGGGTACGAAGGGGGGGATGTCTGATCCCGTTGTCCCGGTAAAAATATGCGAGAATTCCGTTTCCCGATAGCAAATTTGTAGAAATCCCGTTTCCTGATAGATTTCCAATTATGTGCTTCTCTGCTGTTCCAAATCTGTTGTTTGCGCCTGAACATGGTGGAAGAAACACCAGAAGGCGAACGTAACGACGAAATCGCGATATCAATATGTCAGGAGGGTGAATGGGGAGCATTGTCACCCGAGCTGTGACTGTTGCAGACCAACTTGACGTTGGTCGACCGAGTTAGGGGGCGTTTTCCAGATTTTTTGGGGTCAAGGGTGTTTTTTGTAGTTTTCCAGGTAAAAAAATTTAAAATGATGCCTGGTCGACTGGCAGCACTTTTTTAATGCATCACAAATATAGAAATAACCTTAGAAAGAAATTTACAGAATACAATTCCAAGGGGGGTCTTTACTGAATTTGGGGGAGGTACAAGAATAGCTAAAAACTGATCTTAATCTCTATTGTATTTCATCTGGTGAAAAGTCGTAATGAGTCATACTCAAAATTTTCAATTTGACTAGTAGCAATTTTTAATGCATGAAAATTATGGAAGAGACCTTGCCAAGTGACTTACAGAATAGAATTCCAAACGGGAAGGGTGCATGATTTTTTTTGGGGGGAAAGTACCAATATCTAGAAACCTAAATTTGTAATTGAAGTATAAGATACTGTCTACCTACCGAAATCACTTGAAACAGTCGTTAATATTTACAGTAATTATACATCATCGTCTTCCTCAGAACAGTCTGTCTCTTGCAAGACATCGATGCCTCTTTCATCTAACCCATCATCATTGCTATTAATCAGCAGCTCTGCTATGTCGTCGAGATATCCACTCCTCAGAAAATTAAAATCAGAGCTTCATTGTATGAGACACTGACAAAGACAATTCTTTCACCAAAGGTATCTAAAAGTCTCTGCTTTACCTCTCCCCTCCAGCGATTATCTTCCTTGTCGAAACCGTACGTTTCAGTCAATACCTTAAGTGACAATGACTGGTTGCCGTTGATTATGTGCTCTTGGAGAAAATTGCAAACCGACCCAAAGTCAGTTTTTTCTTCAGAATCGCGTAAAGTGTCGTCGGCTACACTCTGTGATGCAGTTGGTACATGTCTGCTACAAACCCTTGTGTAATCTTTGTAGCAATTTGGATGCATTTTAAATTCCTT